>CM066330.1:21899593-22189593 GCA_033807585.1 Hydrophis major
TGGGAAAAAATGCTACATGGCTCCGTACAAATGTACAAGAGGAAGAAATTAAAGAGTAGTTTTCACAGCAGTGGAGCTCATAAGACGTTGTAGGTGAGGAATTATATTAATGAAAGTGCTCCCCTCATTCAAGTTTCTTCCACATCCAAAATAAAAGTATTCCTAGAGAAAGGAAAGTCAGGAACCCATATATATGTAAATTTTCTACATCTGACAGAGTGAGAGAGACGAAGAGAAAGGTTTGATCAGGGGATTACAAGACACCTGGAGTGCCAGAATGTATGACTGGAGTGGTCTAAATTATAAAGAGTGGTACAGAAGAAGACACAGTGGTCAGTCTTGCTAGGCAATCACTGGGAAAGACAAGATAAATGCACAAAGTTAATTCAATTGTATGACTTTTCATTCCAGGATAAATTACAAATGCAGTTTTAACCTTCACTCACAATATACTGAGTTTTTATCGTGGAATCTGAATGCATCTGTGTTACTTATGGCTTGGTGGAGACCTGAACTCTCTGGATACTGGATGAAGGCCCATCTGTCCTATTAAAAATATGTCTGGGTATTTTCACAATTATAATAAGCATCAGCACTATACAGATAGATAGGTGTAGACATAGATGATAGAGAGATATAGATAATAGACAGCTAGATAGATATGGATGGAGATCATAAGATAAAGAGTTATGTACATGATGCAGATGTTGATGTAGATGTTGATTAGATAGATAGATAGATAGATAGATAGATAGATAGATAGATAGATAGATAGATAGATAGAAAGGGAGAACTGAATTTCACTTTTGAGACCATGTTAGGGAGACCATGTTTTGAGACCATGTTAGAGTTAGGGAGAGACAGAAATAAATTTCCAGCTACAGTTAAATGTGTGACATAGTAGCTTTCTCAACTTTTCATTACTGGACTATCTCTGTGTCCCACTGCCCCCCAAATACTGCCACTTGCAAACCAAATATTATATTGAATCAAATAAGTAATATGTTTATTTTGATTATGAAGTTCTTTGGATCTTTACTTACAAAGTTTTGATATATAAGGGAAAGATGAGGTAATCCCATGTTAGTTATTTCAGCAATAACTTTTGTAAAACAAAAGTTTTGTTGCAGAGCAAAAGTAAGCAGGGCTTAATTACACTGAACACCTTTTTCATACCGTAGATTTTTTAAAATCAAAAACTTCATACATGTCTTGTGCATCAATAAAATCTTGTGACAGACATTGACATCAAGAAAATGCAAAGGATGAGACAGTGCTATTTTGTAAGAAAAGATCAAAGAAATGTTGCAATGACATTTTTTAAAATAACTTGTTCAAAGTTTTTCACTCCTTACTTTAAATTCAAGGTCAACACTGCATCTCTTAGATGTGGATTGCTTAATGTAAAAACCATTTCAAAATCACTTTCAAGCCTTAGGCTTATGGGAGGAATGTTTAGCAAATTTTACATCAAGAAGTATTTCATTCACTATTATAGTTTTTTTGTAGGTATGTCCACAAATCAGATTGTGTTTTAAAAGTAATAATTCAGGATGAATTATGAATTATCTCGGTTCCCCTCCATCCCTCTCTCTCTTTCTCCTTGAATACAGCGTAAATAGTAATCAACTTTTTAAAATGGGCACCACAGCTTATTCTTTGAAATAATTATTCTTTGTTTTACTGAAGATTGATCTATTTGAGATAGGGAAAATTATCATTAGGATGGTCAGCTTTCAATTGACTGCCCAAGAATATGTGTTTAATGGAACTTGACATTTCAAAAATGGTAATAATAATGACTGCTTTGAACACAGATAATTTTGAGAAAATATCAGCGTTTCAATTTAGTATTTTTAATACATTTTGCAGCTCAAATTCAATCTGACAGAAAGGTTTGTTAGTCTGATTAATATGTGTGTGTATGTGAGAGAGAGAGAGAGAGAGAGAGATGGACACACACACACACACACTTAGACACACATACACACACATACCCACAGAGAAAGAGAGAAATGTCCATATGTTTCCATTGTTCCAGTGCTCTGAACACATGTGAAATATATGTGAAGAAAATAGAGTAAACCTACCCTTCAATCATTACATTAAGTTATTGTACCGATTAATAACCCAACAGAAGCATAGAACAAAACTTCATTTTTTTTTTCCTTCTTGAAACCTTTTTTGGGGATTTCAGGTCCAAAAATGGAAATAGTGAAGGAAAAACATGGTCACTGTTCACAGAGCAGTCAACAATATCAAAATGATAGGCTCAATGAGAAAATTAAAGCCCTGGGCCTTTTACGTATACTGTGATGCATGTGGCATTCATTAAAAGGTAGGAGGCTTCAATCATCGAGTTATAGCTTTCATTTTATTGTCATTTATGACTCCTATGGATTCCCCTGTAGGGTTCTTAGCCAGTCTGCTAGGTTTTTAGCTTCTTATTTCTTAAAATGATATTAGTTTTGAAGACAGACTATATCTCTAGACACTACTATCTCATATATGAGAATATCAATTAGGGATTTACCAATATGTACTTCATGTTTATTGCCCAAAGCAAAACAAGCTATGCAGCCAATTTGACAATGTTGATGGCCCTTTAAGATGTCTCTGATGACCATGTCTTTCTGTTGAGTCACCTGTCTATTCTGTCTGGTAATAATCTATCCATGTTTTAGACAAAATTTTGTGCCTGTAAATTGTAAAGGTACAACCTAATACAATAGATATGTTTCCTGCTATGTTTTCTCTGCTACTCCCAAGAAAAATGAAAAGTCTCTTTGATCACAGAGCATAATTCATTTTGCTTTGGCCAATAAATATGAAGTTTACATTGAATTGTGTGTGCGAGAGCATGCAGATACTCAGTTATAGTGTAACTTTATCATATTTATAGACATATCTGTCTTTAATGGAATGTTTAATAGAACATTTTCCTCCTTTAACTTTTGGGATACAGCTATGTGCATATCAGCCAGCTAAGGAAAAATATTATTGATTTGTGGTTGTTTATTGAGGAAAATTTAACTGTGGTAAAGAAATGCAGAAGAGAACTGTAGTAAAAAAAAAAAAGGGTCATGATTCTCAAGTTGATCAAAAAGTTCAGTAAGTTAGAAGATTTTATTGCCCCTTTGAGCTGAATCAGAGTAGAATTCAGCAATTTATACAAATATATGTAGAACCTGGTCTTTATTAGCCTTACACTAACTTTTGTTGGCATTATCCAACAGGAGAAAATTTAATGAGCATATTAATACTTAATAAATATTACTTAATTTAAAATAGCTAATGCCAAAATTTCCATTAAAAAGTAAGTAAATTACTAGTTTTGTGACAAATAATTGTCTTTTCCCTGAATAATGGATATGGGTTATTGATGAAGGAGCTGCTTAAGCTTTTGTATTCGTACATATGAGAGAGGGAAGCAGAGAAAGGGAGGGAGGGAGAGAGAAAGGGAGACAGAGACAGAGACAGAGAACTGAATTTCATTTTTGAGAACATGTTATTTATGTTGGGTATAATGGAAGGGATAGGCAACCAGATCAGTGGTATGTATTATTATATTGATTTGTATTAAAAAATCTTAAAGAAGTTTGTCCATAATGAATCACAAATATGTAATTCAAATGTGTATGTTTCATTGTGGATGATTTTTTGCATGTGTTGTGTTGAAAAAATATGTAAAATTGTAATGATATAATAATTTATATGATGGTGACAGTGGTTATCTATAGTGTGATCTATGCATTTTTACTTCCCATAGCTCTGTATGATCCATCAATTCTTTTTATATATTCTTTTTGTTGAAACGGATACACATGAACACATACATATACCAGTATACATTCAGTGCTATATTGATATATCTTCTAAGTGTGTGACCAAAAATCCCCAATATTGAAATGTCACACTAAATATGGACATACATTTTTCAACACCTACAACTTGTAAAAATAGCTTATTTTCATGTAAGCTATTATCACACAGGGTTTTGAAAATGTTACATTTTCTATCATTTCTTTACTTTACCTCATAAATTCAATTACTTATTTCTTAAAAGAATCTTGAAGAAACACATTTTCTTTCTTTTTTTCTTTTGTCGCTGTTCAACAATCTTTTTAGAATATATATAAGCAAAATTATTTCAAAGACAGAAATTGCCATCACTAAACAATTGTGGTCATAAAGTACAATGTCATAGCATAGTCCTAATTCTGATAAAGGAGAATATTTAGCTCAGGTTTGAAATGAGGGGTCCTTGGTGCTCCATGATGATGCTACCTAGTTTGGATAATGAAATGTCTATGCCAGCATCCCAAGTAATGCACCCATAGAAAGCAGAACTCTGAGGCAGGTAGATTCCTCAAAGCACTATTTATTGGATACATCATATTAGCACAACTGTTGAAAACTGACTCTGAAAGTTCCTGCAATTTTCACCTGATTAAAAAGTGAAAGTTTCTCCTTTCCCCGCAAGTCTTCAGTCATATTGTCCCATAGAAGCACTGGCTGGTTGCTTGGTTACTCCACTGCCCCTCTCCCCAGCCACCTGATGGAATATCACCCTTGATTCCCACAGAAAAACTTTTTGTTTTGACTACAAATCCCCATCTAGCTATTCCCCCCCCTCCCTGTCCCTTTTCCTGAAGCCTCAAAGATGGCCTCACACTGGTTCAGTCTTCAAGAAAACAACCAAGACACCATGGCTCCCACAGTCCTATGTTGCTGTCTTGACTCCAAGACATGTCAGACATTAAGCTGGAAGTAGCATGTATGGTGGCAGTATGCTCCAGGAAAGAGGGGGAGGCCCTTGGAGGGCTAACCCAAGGTATATTTGCATAGGAAGTCCAGGAAGGAGATGGCATGGCAGAGTATAAGCAGAAGATGGCTCGGTGGTGGATGGTGCAATGTGGTATGAGCACAAAAGGGTGGCTGAATGAATGGTGTAGCATAGTGGTATACAGGTACATCAGAGATGAATGCTATAGTGCAGCATAAGCATAGGAAGACTAGAGGGTGGATGACATGAAATGGAGCAAGTGCAGAAAGGCTGGGAGTAGATAGTGGGTTGGAAGATCGGGGGATTTACAATAGCTACTTCCAACCTTTCCTGTCAGTTCTCCAATGACTGGTGTGAGCCAGTTGTCAAGCACCTGAATCACGGTCATGTGACCAAAGGGATGCTGTGATAGCTGAACTTTGAGCACTGTTAGGGGCCATGGTGGCTCAGATGGTAAGATGCTGGGCCTGTGCATCGCTGAGGTCATCAGCTTGGTGGCTCAATTCCCATGAGTGAATAAACCACAGAGGGACAAGAAAGGAGCCTCCCCCAGTTGTCTACTGGCAGTCAGGTGTCCAGCGGGTAAAGATAATACTGCCCAAAAATATCCTTTCACAGAGGCAGCCAGCCACGTCCGTGATCCCTGGCTAACATGTGCTAAATAAAATAAATAATTTGAGCACTGATCATAAGTACCACTTGTTCAATGCCATTGCAATGGTTACTGAATGGTTTCAATGGTTACTGAATTAATGGACAGTAAATGAGAGCGACAAGTATAGTTGTACAAACAACCCAATATAATTAACAAAAAATAGGTGTACGATACAGTGTTATATATGTAGCATATAGAAGGTATATTGTTGTTGTTGTTGTTATTATTATTATTATTATTATTATTATTCAATAATTTTGGTAAAAAGTGAAAGAAAATATAATTCTTCCTTTCTATATATAAATAATTAATGGGCATTGGGAATATTTGGTATGTATTTTTTTTTTCGGGCCTCTCCAAAAAATAAATAAATCCTTTATTGGTTTTTCTGCTGCACACACTTATTTTCAGAAGAAAATAGATCTGTTCTAAAGTAATGTTGTTGCTGTAGGTGTTCATGAACAAACAAATCTATCAGGGTCAGTCCAATCCATGTTTGTGGAGATTGGAGCCTTGAAATATGTTCGATATTCAAAGGATAACCAACAACAAGGATGAATGAAAGAATGTGTTATAGCCTTTATATTCCTTCAAGTTTGTTGGGGAAAATTAACCAGAACCGCTTGAGATTATTAAAACAAACTTATATCCAGAACTGTGTCATACAAAGAAACGGTTGCTTCTATAATTATACAGATTATAGAAAAAACTAAAGATCAATTTGTGTAAGAATCAAAATCAGCCATTATTGCCATTTGCCAAAAATGGAAGAAATGTCCATGCCAGAAAATTGATAGTGTATAAATCATTTCTTGCCTGTTTTTACAATATTGTTTTATAGTTTCTGTATGGGTTACTGTATTATACACAATGATATATGATATAGTAATGAGGATCATTTAGATGAGATGAAGGGGATAACAACATTTGCCAGGTGAAGATTGAGGACTATTTCAGTATAAACAGAAAATAAATTACATCTATCAAGACTAATACCAAGGAGTGAAATTCCCTCTCAGATGTTAAAGTTTCCAAAGTTTTATTTTGATTCCAAAATACTTTGTAAGTACTTTCCAACTTCATTGAAACCATCCATCTTTTGAAGAAGAAAAAAGCAAGATGATATTTTTCTTCCTCTACATCCATAACTCTTTCATGAATTATTTGCTTTTATATTTATTCATTTTTTATAGCTGAGTTCTGGGTTTTTCTCTTTGCCAATTTTAAAGCTCACATACTTTTCTGTAATGATTTTTCACCTTCCTGCATAGTTCTGTTAATTTCAATTAAATAACCTTGTATTGAGTGATAATTACAACTTTGTTTAATTTAATATACTTTTTTTTTTCTTTTTACATTTAACAAAGCAATTGGTGCAGTGGTAGTAGGGGGAATTTGTTTGGGCTGACTATGTCTGTTAGATAGAGATTCTTGGTCATCTATCATCTATCTCCAGTCTATGACACAGTCCTTTCAACAGTTCCAAGAAGGCTCCACATCCATTTGCACTACTCAGGTGTCCCTGAGGACACAGAAAATCCTCCAAGTGGCCTTGATGATTCTCTAAAAGAATGCAAATAACCAGCTGTCTTCAAGGAGTACAAATCTTTCCATTCTCCACCATCCAGTCAGAGCTGAAGAAGCTTCTTGTATGAGAAGTAAAATGTCTTCGAGGAAAAACAACACAGTCCAGTTGCCTCTTTAAAAAGCACCTTTGGGACAACCATGACTGTTAGGAAATTATAATTAGACCTAAACACAAATGACTTACTCTGAAAATTTAAATTTTGATGACAGCCAAGGGAGAAAGCTAGGTTCATACCCTTTAATAGTTTTGTTACGGTTTAGCAAGAGGGAAGAAATCAGTGCCTTACTGATCTCCCACTCTGATTTCTTCAGTACCCTTCTTGCTAAACTGTAACAAAACTATTAAAGGGTATGAACCTAGCTTTCTTCCTTGGCTGTCATCAAAATTAGCAAGATGCAGGCATACATAATCAACTAGCCTGCTTTGTTAAATCTGTTTAAAGATGCACTTCTGTTGCTTTTGAGATAACATTCCATGTCCATCAGTTAAACTCAGTTTCCCCTTCTAAAAGTATTCTGACCTTGCAGGACAAATCTGTTTCTCATTCACACACACCCCTCTACACCAGTGTTCAAGGCAGGAAGTGCAACTCCAAAGCTGGAGAGCAAAAGGAAAATATGGCAGGGTGATTTAATTTTACTCTACTCTCAATGGGCAGAAAACTTTGGTTGACTGATGAGAGAGTCAGAATGAACTATGTTCCTTCTGTACCTTCTTTTTAAAAGAATTTTGCCTTAGCAAAGTATTAGATTTCTTGACCTATTTGAAGCCTGTATTTCTCCAACAGAGTTGGCAGTATTTTCATAGGTCCCATGTAAGCAGAGACTTTCATAGATGAATATATTATACATAGTTACCAAGTTGAAGGTACAGTATTATATCCAGGGCATGGCCCCAAAATTGCTATCTCAGTAGTATTATAATTATCCTGGTTTGGAAAGCAGCAGGAAAAAAAAATACTAAGATAACACAACTCTTTGCTCCAGATATGATATAAATACCCTACCCTTCAAGTCAACCAGTTGCAAGATACAATTTTTGCAACTGGGTCCAACCATTGCTCAAGGCAGGAATCTAATATAAATTTCTTTGTCAAACTTTTCTAACAACTTTTTTTTCCTGTACAATTCAATTGGAATCTGTTTTCCTGTGAAAGAGATACATTATTTTGTATCTTATCCTCTTAAATGCAAAACAAATTGTGATTATTTTAAGTTGCATCCCTTCTTGTTCTTGAAAAGTGTTATGGTATTATTACTTTGCCTTTGTTTCTAGTTCCTTGAATATCTGCATAGAGTTTAATTTCTAGTTTTCTGATTATTCTCTTTAATATTCACTGAATCTGTTCCAACATTTTTGCAGTGGCCAGAAGTGGAACCAATAAATGAGATGGAATCTGACCAAAACAAAATAAAATGGGAAATTTTTTTTCTTCATTTTGGAAAACAGAATAGATATTTCTTTCATTAATTGACTTTTCTTTCAAATTACTTTTAGATAACTTTAGTAGCTTTAAGAAGTTTTGCTCTCCTTATTTCCTAGTTTTCCATAATTAAAACTTTTCACTTTTATACCTTTATATCTAGGCCATTGCATATCTGTATTGTAGAAACATTATATCCCAATTTACTGTAATTCTTAATTAATCTTTGTCAGAATAATAATTTGGGGTTCTAATTTGAGCTGGGGCTGTGCAAGATTAAATAAAAATGAAATCCAGACAGCTGTAAGGAAAGAAGAAATATTTATTTCTAAAAGCAAAACCATTTGTATTTAGGAGTAGGCTGCAGAGAAATGGGGTACAGCAGCTGTTTTTTAAAAGGGGGAGCTTGTTTGTGTGTCGTGTGCTGATTCTAAGGGGGGGGTGTAGGTATATTTATTCTTGTGAATATGAAGTTCCTCTAGAAGACATAATTTAATTAACTGTTTGTGTTTCCAGCCCTTATTCTTTGATACATGGATTAGGTCTGGGTAACATATTTGGGGGTTTGAAGACATTTGAAAGACATTTGAAAGACATTTGAAGACATTTGCTATTTTTACTTGATTAATTTAGTTTCAGCTTGGCTGTCAATCATCTAGTGGAGACACTGATTGTCAGACCATTATAGATTCCGTTAATATTTTAAGGGAAGATGGAAAGAGTGTAAAAAGTAAAATATATTTTGATATAAAACTTCTCACACCTTCTTCCATGTTTCACATATGTTTCTTCATCTTTTCTTTTTATCTGTTTAACTTAATGTATTCTAATCATGTCCACTTGGAATATTAAGCAGTCAGGAATAATAACAACAACAATAATAATAATACATTTTTAAATATTCAGTTGACTGAATTTCATGTTTAATGAATAAAATAGATAATAACACTGAAATTAATTAAACTTCCAACACTGTAATCAAAATTATATGTATGATGATATTCAAATGAAAAAGATATAAGTTTTCTTTCTATGCAAATTTATTTTTTCTTATTCTTTGCTCACATCTGACCTTTGCTAATCATAATGAGAACAAAAAGTGTTTCAAATGTTCCTCAATTTCATACGATAGCTATGTTGGATCTAAAGGTTGCTTCCTAATTATCTTCTCTCCTAACATACATCTATAACAGCTTATTCCTCATTCTACTTTTCATCCTCTTTTATCCTACTGAACTGAAAAAAATAACTGCATTTGTACCTATTCTATTATGTTTCATATATCAGTATAATTTTAGTGTATATGTGGCCAGAAATTGAAAAAAAATAATAATACAGTAGTTCATTCAACCTTTCCTTTCCCTTTTTCCCCCAAACCTTTTAGTGGTTTTTGGCCAGTTTGTATTTTTCCAGACATCTCTCCATGATGTGGTTGAAGTATATGATGGGCCAACTCAGCAATCATCCTTATTATCTTCACTTTCAGGATCACATTCAGGTATCTCATAACAAAACTGTCCTAAATAAGTTATATATTGAAGTAACTTTTACTCAAGATAGTTCTGCTGAGAATAATTGGATTTGAACATGAAAGAACAATCAAGAATGCATAAATTAAAAGACACTATTATTGACACTATTATGGGATTATGGGATATCAGTTGAAAGAAGAAGAAACAATGTGATGCGTACCTGAGATTATCAGTACACACACACACACACACACACACACACACACACACACACACACACACACAGAGTGGGGAAATAATTATTTGAGAATAATTAGGGAATAAGGTGTATCCAGTGTGAGTTTCTAATGTTTTTTCTTTATTTTCCAGGCTTCAAACATGTTTTTGTAACTATTCTAACAAATAAAAGAGCAGTAGTCATTAATATTCAAATATTTCTTAAGATTTAAAAAGAGCTACAGCACAATAAATAGTTACATTGCAGTGCTTCCTTTTCTCTGTAATCTAAAACCCACTTTCCCATCAAAGGTAATAAGTTTAACATAATTAATCAGTTTATTTTTAATTAATCTTATCTTATTTTTAATTAATTGCAGATAACATGCAGTTCTTGTTGGAACTGCATCATGCAAGAAAATAAATGTATTCCTTCTATCATCTAACATGAGATAAATTCAGCGACCATCAGTCTCCTCTTCCACTAGCAATATCCTCAAAGCTGTAGTTAATTAAAAGAATGCTGGAGATGTGGCTACAGGCTATACATTCAGAAAAGAGTGTATATAGTTTACACCTCAGTGATGATGATTTACATGCATAATAATGATAGAATTATGATATGCAAAGATTTCAATTGAAAGATACTTGGCATGACTTGACATAACTGTTTATGCAAAGAAAATATATTATAGAATTTCACCTGAATTTTATAAAAAAAGATATGCCACTACACATTAATTTCATTTTAAATTTCACAATCCAGGCCAATTTCATTTTTGTGCCAGTGCCAAGATGTTGGGAAACTATCAGCTGGGAAGTAGGAGGGATCATTAACCTTGAGTCATTGTGCAGCCTCAAGAGAACTATGACTGAAACCCCACCCTACCCCCTACCCCTATCCCCACCCCACACTTAATATATTCTAAATGATATTCTTCATGGAACCTTATATCTTTCTTCCCAAGTGAAGGCAAGCAGTCTGGGGAAACTCATGTATTATAAGCAGAGTATAATCAAGTAGTAAGCTTGAACCCTTTGTGTGTGGATCTGATTGCTTTGGCTGGACACAAGCTGTCCTCAGTATTGATGAAAACTAGAAACAAACTGATATTCGGTAAAGTGAATAGTAGTTCTCAGAGTGCCATCATATAAAAACAATAAAAATAACAAAAGAGAGAATCATATGTCATAAAATAACCAGCGACAACACATCATAGAAGCCATTTAATGGGCTCCATCCCGCTCTGTGTTCCTCAAGCCCATTGGCAGAACCAGATCTTCAGAGTGTTAGAGTGGTGGCTATTCTAATCTTTGGTGGAATGATGTTCCAGTTTGCTTTGAAACAATGTACCAGTAGACAATGAAATAATAAGCCAAAGCCATTAGTTTTATAGGCTTATTGCAAAACAAAAAGCCCTTCATTTTTTACAAGATACTTACAGAAGGATAAGAACCTTTGAAATATTCAACAAATTATATTGTAGGATTCTTGACAGAAAATTGTTTCTGAGGTGCAGTGTTTCTTTTCTTGAGTAGGAGAATCCCTTCCATTGAGCTCAAAAAACCAGATAACTGTCCGATTTACTTCAGTCGGACCTGTTACAGCCAAAGGATTTCACTTCGTCTATCAAGGTATTGGGCATAAATACCTCTAACATGTTTCCATTAATTTGATTTGCTAATTTCTCACCTTTTACTGACCATTCAGGGATTGTTGTTGTTGTTGTTGTTTTTTTAAAAAAAACATTTACCATTATATTACTATGTCTGATTGTTTTGAATGTTTTCATTATTAACATTTTGAAGAAGATACAGCAGTATATAAATGATAGAAAATCTAAAAGTCAGTGCTGGAATGCACCAGGGCCTAAATGGAATGAATTATATTGAATGTTGTAGCAGATATTTAAGCAGCAGCCCACAGATCTAATCCAAAGTTTTTTTGTATTTAACCTGAACCTCAAAATATTTTTGTTTTTAATCAGAAAATATGCCAAGTTAGTAGGAATGCTGCAAAAAAGTTAGTTTATCTCTCTCTCTTTTTCTCTTCCCTCCTTCCCTTCCTTCCCCTTCCTTTTGTTTTTTCCCTGCCTTCCTTTTCTCTTTTTCCTTCTTCTTCTTCTTTTTTCTTTCTTTCCTTCCTTCCTTCCTTCCTTCCTTCCTTCCTTCCTTCCTTCCTTCCTTCCTTCCTTCCTTCCTTCCTTCCTTCCTTCCTTCCTTCCTTCCTTTCTTTCCCTTTTCTTCCTCCCTCCTCCTTCCCTTCCTTCTTTTCCTTCCTCTTCCTTTTTTGTATTTTTCTACAATGCTTTCATAAGGGTTGAAATCTAAAGGGGAAAAGTGATGACCAGATCTTTTTGCTGTTTCACTTATAATTTTATCTATTAATATTCAATCTAACTTTTAGTTCAGATACATATTTCTATATCTGAATATAGACAGTGATATTATATGGAGCAGTAGAACTAACTTTGTTATTAAATATTAAAAACATGTTATTTGAATTTACAAGGCAATCCTATCTATGAAGAAAAAAGTGGGGGTAATCCAGTGTATATAAAGAGCAGAGCTTTCGATTGTTTCTCTTTTTGTAAATGGATCAGACACTTTAAAATAATTGCATGTCAACATTTAGCCTTTATAAATCTGAATATCAATATGACAACCAGAGCAAAAATTCATAAAAATGTAGCTAATCAATTTAAATGTCTACCTGTCACAAAAATAAGAATTTCACTTTGTATATTAATTCAATGAAACAGTACTTTTCATATTATGAAAAGCTAGATACAATTATTCTGCTATGTAATGGGGATGGAAGTTTTTGTTGCATTTCTAGCCATTTGAGCCTCTTATTTAAACTGTGATAAATATATTTAGTATTATCTCATTTTCTGCCATGAAACAGTATATATTATCTCTACTGTGTTTCTAGCGGTTCCAAGGACAAGTTCAACACAGTGCAGTTCAGTGCCTGAACCACGATTTGGAAAAAGAATTGGAAATGAATTTGCAGTTGGTTCATTGGTTCTTTTTGAGTGTAATCCAGGCTACATACTGTATGGTTCAATAGCAATTAGATGCGACACAGTGCCCAATGCATTGGCGCAGTGGAATGATACCCTTCCTACATGTGTTGGTGAGTAGCCTAAATTTGATTATTTGCAGGGGGTCTATTATTTTTTACAGTATGGGATGTAGGATTTATTCTACTTATCTTTATAGTTTGAGATAAAATGACCAGTTCATTTGAACCTATTATAAACCCTATAGCATTGTAACACCATGATCTCCTGCTTTTAAGATTTTTAAAATTGCCATAACTAAGAGAAAAGCCACACACTTCAAAATTGAAAGGAACCAGCATTTTCTTCAGGTTGTTGAAGAATCTAATTTATTCATGAACAGTGCTATATCTGCATTTTGTTTGTTTATTTATTTATTTTGTTTATTTACTTATATGCTTCTTCAGTTGCGCTTGACTCTAAGCAGAATACACAACGGCTCAACTAATTAAGCTGATTAAAATAAACCAATAAAACTGGTCAACTGCTTAAAATAGACTAGTAAAAATATATTGCAGTAACATATTGGGCAGGGGCGCAGGTTGGAACAATACATATGCTGCTTTTCTAACATAAACATGCAATTAGACAATGAGTTTAGTAATTGAAATGCTACACATGGCCATGGCTTGCTAGCAAATACCTCCATGTTTCCTTACAGATATCAATTATCAGTCATTGTGTCTGCTCTTGCTTTTACCAGTAATTATTTAAACTGTTTAAGTGACTCTGACCTTTAATTTATTCATGTAGTCCTTGACATATTTTATCAGTTATATGCACTACAAAATGTAACTCCTGTATTCATTACTTAGATAAGTTTCCTTCTTCTACATATTCTTCAGGTTCTCATATTTGTATCTAATGAAATGAGCCACAGGACTTAATAATGCTTTTCTGCCAGAATGATATATTAGCTACTAATAGTGCTGATAAAACTTCTCATCAATCATTTCTTCAAGCTATTAAAATTCTAGCAGAATGTCTGTATTTAGGTGACAGCCTAATGTGATTATATTAGAATGTCTAGTGGCTTGACCCAAAGTATCATTCATATTTAGCATTAAATTTCAATGCAGGACCCAACTGCATTCTTTCTATTTAGGTCCAATATTACTGTCATTGCAATAGATATCTGTACTGGATGCAATTCATATTTATGTTGTATGAAAGGAATATATATGGATATTATTATTTTGAAGAAGTCTGAAGGGTAATTTAGCTGTATTAATATCAGTGATAAAATTTAAATGCCTCAGACTTATGTAATTAAAGCCCTACATATCAAGCAGCAGTTCTTCAGCATCACATTTATGGCATGGACGACAGAACACACTATACAACAGTGTTCCCAAGTTCAGTTTCTGGGTATTCACTAAAGTTTCCAAGAGTTCACTAGAATCTCACTCTCAATTCCCATTCAATTACTATGTATTATTGCATGTTTCATTTTTTATTTTTATTTTTTTTTGGGGGGGGGGGGGGAGATTTGGAATGAAATGGAAAATCTCCTCTTATATTATCTCCAGAACAAGAATTTCCCAGCATAGATAACCCAAATAAATATTTATGGTAACTTGATCATCCTTTTACCTCATTCTTTTCTGACTGAGGTTTATGGGACAGCTTTCCTATTTGGCTACTCATTCACATGTTCTACGCATTTTCTGTGTCAAGGAACATAACCTCAAATCTCAGGACTATAATGGACTCATAGAGAACCACAGAGAATACCTTAAAAATGAATGTGACAATTGCAATGAATGTATCTTTAAATCACCCTATGTGGCCAAGATTTCATTACTCCTTTGATTTCTATCAATAGCCCCAATATTTCAGTGCAATATGTTTCCTTACCTGGCCTGCAACCTTAAAAACCTAACAGCATTTTCCAGTCCTCCCTCTTACAACAAAGATAATTAAATCTGGAGATGGAGTCTGCCTAGCCCCTTTTTTTCTTGGGCTTAAATCATATTTTGCTAACTGCCACATTCCTTCTTCAAAATCATTTCTGTGGTTCTTTACAAATGCAGTCTATTCCTGACATGTAGATAATGCATGAGACATAGAAATGGGCTGGTTGCCTACAGACCCTCCCATTCCTTTGATATCCTCTCCAGAAGCTCTCAAAGTTGCTTCTGAATTTTTTATTTTTAATAGGGAAATCTATAAATCCATCCAAGCGTCCTCGTATTAGGTCAAATTTTCAGTTATTATTTTTTGCCTAATTGTTCAGCTACAACAACAGCATAATGAAGTAAATTATGTATAAATAATTACAGCAATACATCCGTCTTACTCCATTAAAAAAAAAAAAGGTTTTGAAGTAATTTGATATATTTCCAGTTTTTGAAACAGATAATCTGTTGTGTCAAGGCTTTATTTCTTCAGTAGATTATTTGCTTCCTATTTCTTTCAAGTCTGTCTTGAATTCTAGAATTGTACTGTAAAACTTCTCAGAGTGATAATGCCTGTAGTCATGTAAGCTTTTATTACATTGCATCTCTGTTTTGATATATGAACCATTTCCATAGTTAATGTATCTGCTTCTAGTACCCTGTGGAGGTGTTTTAACTAAACGTAAAGGAACAATTTTATCTCCGGGATATCCTGAACCATATGACAACAATCTGAATTGTGTGTGGAAGATCACAGTGCCAGAGGGAGCTGGGATTCAGGTAAAAATACTTCTAATTGTACAAATGTTAACAGCTTTTACCATTAAGAGATTTAAAAATTAAGCAGGCCTGTTTTTGTCTGACTCATAAACAAAGATATTATTTTGTGTCCTTTTTATCTCTTGTGAATATTTTTGCAGTTCCTTCCAATTTTTGAATCCCGCTTTAGTGCTTTGTGTCTGAATTATTTTGAAAATGTTTTTTTTTTCTTTATCAGCAAAATGAAGGATATTTAATTCATTTTGATAGAATCTCTCTAACTGTCTCTCTCTTCTATTATGAGTAATACATATGCTTAATGGATAAGAAAGTGATTTGTGTAGAGCTTACAGAAAATATGACATGCCAAAGTTCTCCATCTGTGATATAGCCAAAAAAAGTAACTCTTGTTTATATAGATATGGTAAGGACAAAGCCAGATGGGACAGTGATGTCAACTTTATAATCTGTTGTGCCCCAGAGACATTTGCAATGCCTACAAATGCATGCATATATTGAGCCATGGTGGCACAGTGGTTAGAGTGCAGTACTGCAGACTACTTCTGCTACTTGCTGGCTGCCTGCAATTTGGCAGTTCAAATCCCCTCAGGCTTAATGTTGACTCAGCCTTCTATTCTTTCAAGGTGGATAAAATGAGGACCCAGATTGTTGGGGGCAATATGCTGACTCTGTAAACTGTTTAGAGAGGGCTGTAAAACACTGTGAAGTGGTATATAAATCTAAGTGCTGTTGATACTGCTATAAAAGTTTCTCTCTGTGTGTGTTTGTGTGTCAGCTGCAGAGCGCAACTGTGATTACAAAGAAAGAGACCTAGCTGAGTTAGGTGCTACATACACATTAACACATGTTCCTAACTCAGAGTTTGCCCATCAAATCCAAATCTCTGCACATCTTCAAGACATGCATACCTACATAAATACATGCTATATGATACAGCTTTGGAATATGGTCTTGAGAAAGCATATGAAATCTGTTAACATTGAATAAATACAGAATGTAAATAATGATCTTAATTTATAGCAGTTAATCAAGATGTGCAGCTCTTTAACAAGTGACATGAATCACTCATTAAATCACTTTGTTGAGAATGTCATTGTTGCAAAACTACTAGTAGTCAAAGCATACGGTATTGCTTTAAGGCAGCTGGTTACTTTTTCTCATTTGATTATACAATGGATGAGAAACTTAGAATATTATTTGAGTTATTAGCAGCTACACACATACACACATGTTCAGAATTCTCTCATAGTGAGAATTAGATGGTTCACTATTAAAAAAAAATCCAATAATTCAAACAGCATTAGTAATTTGTAACTTTGTCTTAACAGCATTTATGATAACCACTAGAACAGGGATGAAGGGAGTATTTTTTTTTTTTATCAGTCATGCAAGGACCTTTGAATCATATTTAATTTTGGTTTTGAGAAGTTAATTAACTGATGATGTGAAAACTTTGTGGTACCTTCAGTATTTTAAGCCATTTATCTAATTATCAACTAATTATAATAGAATTCACATTATATCAGGCATCCTTAGTTTAAGAGCATTGGTATGTGAACACAGTACTGGCCACACTGAACGTGTTACGTTGATATGTGTCAAGTGCTGGGGAAAAGAGGAGATTCTGGCAGTTCAAATGAGTATAAAAAATTATTTAAAGCTTACACTTTCTACAAAATGATGTACTTGACTCCTCCCTCAGTTCAGCCTGGTCACCTCCTGCATCATGTGTCTTATACTTGATGATGGAAGTAAAGGAAATATGCAATAACAATGATGTGGTACATTCTTCTCTTTAACTGTATTTATCACTTTAACATTGGTTGATAGAATATTTAATTTTTCTACATTTCCAAACATATGAATCATAAACTTATAAACTCAAGAGCCATATGCATAAAAATGCATAAGATTATGAACTCAAGAGCCATATGCAGAAATACAAATGGAAGCAACTTTGCATGATCCAATCTAGGTCAATCAAGTTCATATTTAGCCTTCTGAGCTTTCAGACTTGTGCTGGACACCTTCAGGCAACATTTTTCTACTGGAATGTAAGTTGTCTCTACCAGAATGAAGAAACTCTGATAGATGACAAATCTCTAGATTCTCCTTGATTCTCATTGAACAGGAATCCATCATTATCTTCATAATTTTTCTGATGTTAGGAAGGTATTTCTAAAATTTACTCAGAATATGACTAACTTAAGCCGATTATTTGTGAAATGATAGAAAGCAAGCCTTGGCTTTCTTCTGTGAGTTCAATTTTCAGATATTTGAAGAACATTGTCATATTCCATCTAAATCTTCTAATGGTGAAACATGCCCAATTCCTCCCTATCAGATGATTTAATTTTTAATTCTGATTAATCTTCCTATCTTTAAATAACTTGTTTCCACTTCTAAAAGTCTGAGGCAATGTTTGAAATAGGCTTTAGTTAATTTACAACAAAATAAAATATAGCTAAGGAAGGTATCAATATAGAACAGGGTGGAGGTGGAATCTTCTTTTCATCCATTAACCACCTCCAGTTTTGAATACCTCCAATGAGAGCCCCGAACAATCAGTATACCCAGTTTTTGGGCCCCTGCGGAAGGCCAAGAAGGTCTCACTTCAAGGGGCATGATGTTCTAAAGCAGTGATTCTCAAAGTGGGTGGTACCTCCCCTGAGGGGGGTAGGATGACTTAGAGGCAAGGGGGTGGCAGAGGAGTGCTGGAGGTGGGCAGGGCGCAAATCAGGGATTCTACTGGTTCATTACCATTCTTGGTAGTTCAGAAAACCAGTAAAACAGGTCCCTGGCTGGCCCCACTCCTCTCCGCCTATTCTTCCATCCCCTGCCCAGTCAGTCCTTATTGCGCATGCGTGACATCGCGTGCATGTGCGACAATCGCTGATGGCCATAGCGGCACATTGGAGAAGCAGGACAAGCAAAGCTGAAGGTCAATAATTTTTGCTGCAAAAAGCATTCAGACGCCATGTCTTTTTTTCCAGCTGTACCAAAAAACAAATAAACAAACAAACATGTCATCTGGAGGCTTTTTGCAGTGAAATTGACCAAACTCTGGCTTAGCTCTGCTTCTCCAATGCAGCGCTGCCACTGTTTTCTAGGCATTGGCCAAGCAGGCTCACCCCATTGACTGCTGCAGCACTCTGCTCGGACTTACTTGGGCAAGTCCCTCTGGTGCAGCGGTCTCAATGGGGCGGACCTGCAGGCCCAGGGCCTAGAATGTGACCACAGTGGTGCATTGGAGAAGTGGAGCAAGCAAAGACGGTAGTTGTAATTTATGTTGCAAAAAGCCTCCAACCGCATGTTTTTTTGGGTGTGGCTGCAGTCCAGCCACACTGAAAAAACCATGCGGCGGCTGCAGGCATTCATGACAAGGGTGACATAGGCTGGCGGGGAGCTGACGGGGAGCCCAATGACAACAATGGCTCAGCCCTGGTTTGCCTTCCCTGGCAGCCAGCCATGGGAGAAAGGTAAAGTCACGGCAATGAGAAAGAAAAAGAAAAAAGAAAGAAAGAAAGAAAGAAAGAGAGAGAGAGAGAGAGAAAGAAAGAAAGAAAGAAAGAAAGAAAGAGAGAGAGAGAGAGAGAGAGGAAGGAGAAAGTGAATGAGATATCTAGTCCAACCACCTGCTCCAGCAGGGTTAGATGGGAGTGTGTGTGTGTGCGCGCACACATGTGCATGGCTGTCAAAACTCCAAAAACAGGTAAAGCAGCTTTGGGGAGATCAGTCATAAATTAGAAAACTTGCTAAGAAACCGGCTTTTAAGCGAGGACCACTTGTTATTTGGTTTGCCAGTCAAATGGCCACCTGGACATACCCATCCAGATACATGACCACCAAGCCACACCCATAAATTAGGCTGCACCCACATAACCAGTTATTAAGAAATTTGAAACCCACCCCTGGGTGGAGGGCACTGAGGATGAGTTTGTAGCACCAAGGGAGTGGTGGATTGAAAAAAGTTTGGGAACCACTCTTCTAAAGGATAGAAGCCATGACATAAACATTCTTCTCATGGATACTGCCAGCCAGAATTCCTTGACCAATGGTGTACCGAGCATAACCCTTTTATCTGTGTGATTAGGCTGGACCAATCCCTGCCTGAGTCTGATATGTGATTACATGACTGTGAGAAATGTTAATGCTATACTGATCATAAAGTATCCTTTCTGTGACCATTGTAACTTTGAAGAGTTGTAACCTAATCAGTCATTAAGAAAAGACTACCTGTATTGTAGAGTCTAACTTGCAAGCAAACAAGCTATTGCCCAAATCCCACTAACAGAGAAGTAAGTATGTAATAGTGATACATATCCCTGTCCTATTGTTCCCATTTATTCATACCTATTTCCTGTATTCTTACTCATGTTTATACTTGTACCTATTATCTTCTAAGTGATGGACAAATTAAATAAATAAAATAAAATAATAAAAAAAATGATACATAGCTAATTATAAGATGTCTATTTTCAGAATTGAGTAGCGTGTGTTTGTGCGGGGGGAGGTGAATTAGAGAGACAGGTTTCACTGATTACAATCATTATTGTGCATCAGGTCATATTTAGAAATAGAATTGGCCGATATCCAATATTTAGTCAAAATCCATAAGTCTGAATGAACCCTCCAATAATGAATCATTTCTGGCAATATAATATGAAATAGAGCAATTCCATATTGTCTTGAAATTTTGCCCTATGTCTCTATCCTTAATAGGTACAAGTGATAAGTTTTGCAACGGAGCATAACTGGGACTCTTTAGATTTTTATGATGGTGCTGATAACAACGCTCCAAGACTTGGAAGCTACTCAGGTGAATGGAAATAACTTCTTGTCTGATATTCTATTTTGTGGCAAAACATCAGCTTGTGTGCTGGGAATAAATGCCAAGTATAAAATACCTTATTTCACAGTCATGCAATATATGAAGATGTTGAAATGCACCATTTTACAGAACAAGTTAAACCACTGATTCATGGTAGTTCCATTACTTACTACCATCATAAATTTTTGACAGTACTAAAACTGATTTTATTACCATCTGCAGCAACAGAATCTCTATATTAAAGGAAATGGACACAATACTGACTGACATTCATGTAATAAATTTTGAGCGCAAGGAAGTTTGAATTATATTAGTAATGAACTTTTTTTAAAAAAAAGCGGGTCTGAAGGATGCTGTGATACATACATAAGCTGAGTGGAAGTTAAACGTTATTATAAAAAGCCAAGGTTGGTTCTATATGTTGCCAAATAACTTTCTTTACATAAAGCTTTTATATAACTTTGAGTCATTTAATCATCCCACTATTCTTTTCCTTTCTCTTCAAATTAAGCCGTGACCTTGCAGTTCCTCCGCTTTTGATTCTTCCTGTTTTTCTCCTAAGCATCATTATTTACTCTGTATGTAGGTGGAAGAAGAAAAGAAAAGAAAAAGAAAATAATAGTAATTTGCATGCTAGATCGGCCATGACTTTTTTATAGACCTTACGAATAGCTGAAACTATTAACTTCTTCAGCTAGTTTAGACACTTCTGTGCTATGCCAAAAATATATTTTAAAAAATTACTATCTGTGTTTTTCAAAAGTTTTAATGTGCTTATGAATTAAACGTGTTTGATATTCCAAGACCCTTTCACCTTATGGAAAATCCATTGTTATTTTGTTCACCTTTCAACCCTCAGTGCAAAAATATTTGTCATTACATCACTTCTTTCTGAATTGTTCTTCTTTACTTTTAACTATTTTTTACTGTTAGGGAATGGTGGTACCAAAAAGTTGCTGTTTTGCCCACGAAAGTATTCACCAATAACAATGGATTCTCAATTTAAAGGACAATAATAATTTGTCTGTAAAGATCCCAAATTTTCTGGTCCATCTACCAACTTCTGTACCTATTTATTGTGACCACAGTTAGTAGCAACAGTTATGCCTGGAAGCCATATACAGGGGTGGGATTGAACCCACACCTATTCGCTAGAACTGGTTGTTAACATTCTAAGCACTTCAGAGAACCGGTTGTTAAAAGAAATTACTGGCCTAATCCTATAAAGAAGGCAGGAAGGAAACATTCTGGTGTTGCTTACAGAAACTGCCTCTCCATTAACTCTTATTACATTCTTGGCAGGACTAGACTTCCTGTCTCAGGAACGTCTCTGGAGTTTTTTTCCCCTCCTTTGCTGGTACTTTGCTTGTGTGGAGTGACCATTCAAAGTTACAATGGCACTGGAAAAAAATGACTTATGACTGTTGCAGCATCCCCATAGTCATGAGAGGCCAGGCGAGGAGATGTGTGCCTCGATGTGAGTGATGTTGAGTTGGCCACACCCAGCCAATAACATGACCACCAAGCCATGTCCACCCAGTCACATTACCACCAAGCCACACCCACCTACTAAGCCACGCCCACAGAACCGGTTGTTAAAAAATTTGAATCCCACCCCTGGCCATATACCATTGATTTTTTTTGTTAATACTCCAGAATAATGCTGAAAGGAACAACTGAAATTGTAGCTAACTTAGGGGACCTTACCAGAACTTACTATGACTTTTAAACATTACTTTCTCTAATTAACCTTTCTTGTGGAGCTATATATTTTAATTATAGGTATAAAGTATAGATCAGCTCCAGTGTTCATGTGTGATTTGTTTTTGAGTGCATATAAATTAATTTGTGCTTGCAGTGCAAATTGGATATGTGTTTTCATGAACTTGGCATAATTAAAATGTACAGCAAAGACCTAATAATAGGCAGACTGACTAGTGGAGTAATAGTAGAGAGATAGTAAGTAATAGGAGTCTGTTGTGAGGCATACATATAGAAACTGAAATGGCTGTGTTAAGAGTATGCTTCTCCTTTGTGTGGAAGTAAGTTGAGTGTAGTTAAAACAAGGCATTTAAGAACTATTGTGATAAACAAGCAGAGTAGATGAAAACAAATGGTTGCCAAACATAGGGAGATTGGCAGTTAAAAATGTGAAAAATGTCTATATACATGCATACATATATATACATGAAAATAGGTTGCTTATAAAAGTCAGTAGTCAATATGAAAGAAACAATTTGAGAATTTGATCACAGCCACAGAATGAATGCGGAGTACATTACAAAGGATTGAATTGCAAAACAAACTTATAAAAAAAAATAGTACAGGTAGTCCTTCTCTTATGATCACAATTGAACCCAAAATTTCCGTTGTTAAGTGAGACATTTATTAAGTGAGTTTTGCCCCATTCTATGACATTTCCTGCCACAGTTGTTAAGTGAATCACATGCAGTTGATAAGTTAGTAACCCAGTTGTTAATGAATCTGGTTTCTCCATTGGCTTTGCTTGTCAGAGGTTGCAAAAGGTGATCACATGACCTTGGGACGTATCAATGGTCATATGAATATGAACCAGTTGCCAAGCATTTGAATTTTGATCACATGATCATGGAGAAAACCGTGACATTTTTCAGTGCCATTGTAACTTTAAATGGTCACTAAATGAATTGTAAGTTGAGGACTATCTATAAATGTATCAAGAGGATGAAAAGACTGAAAAAGACATAGATAGGTGAACTTGAGAAGATCCTCATAGGTGTGGTAGAAGCTGGTATAGTTTGAAAAATATAATGATATAAACTAGATGTACTTTAATTTCATTTTTTTCTCATGCTTTTTGGTTCTTTAGTTTACTACTTCAAACTCATTTTCTAAACCTTACTTAATTTTAAAAGAAATGAAATCTTTCCAAATTCAGTCACCAAGAACCAAGGTGATTGACTGGATCCTATGGTTGCTTCAGAGTCGAGCAAAAACTGTCTATTAAAAGCACTCTTTTGAAATGGATATAAATTGTAAACTGAGACATTGATTATATTTATAGATAAAATGAAATGTGAAATGTAGAAAGAAATAGCAGAACCCACATTACGTATCTGATATTAAAACAGTTGAGAAAGTCCAGAAATATTTCACAAGAAGAGTTGTCCATTCTTCTACTCATTGCAGAATACCTTATGCCACCAGACTTGAAATTCCAGACCTAGAAAACCTAGAACTAAGCTGCCTTCACTCCGATCCAAGTATGGTATATAAAATCATACATTGCAATGTCCTACCTGTCAATGAATACTTCAGCTTCAACCATAATAATACAAGAGCAACAATAGATACAAACTCAAGGTTAATTGCACCAAACTTGATTGCAGGAACAGAGTAGTCAATGTTTGGAATACTCTACCTGACTCTGTGGTTTCTTCCCCAAACCCCAAAAACTTTAACCTTAGACTTTCTACTATTGACCTCACCCCTTTCCTAAGAGGTCTGTAGCGGGCGTGCATAAGCACACCAACGTGCCTACTGTCCCTGTCCTATTGTATTTTTTTTTGTTTTTTTTTCTTATATGTATCCATGTATTCATAACTATGTTTTGTACTTATACCTATTATCTTGTAAGCAATTGACAAAAAATAAATAAATAAATAAATTGAAGATTAATAACCTGGAAACTTTTTCCTTCCTTCCCAGGAACCACAATACCTCCACTTCTTAATAGTACATCCAACAATTTGTACTTAAATTTTCAGTCAGATATTAGTGTGTCGGCTGCCGGCTTTCATTTAGAGTACACAGGTAATGTAATTGCAATATATATTGCCATTAGATACACTGAATGACTTTGAAAATATAGACATTTACGCTTCAAGAAATTAAATGTTGGTTCTGTTGAAAGACTGGGAATGATAATTTCACAAGGTAGAGAATTTTCATACAATTATTCTGGCTTTAATGATGTATTATTTTGTTATATATAAATCATTCAATTTATGAAACAAATAGAGTAACAAAAGATAAATATTTAAACACAACGATCCTATTCCCTACAAAGAATCCCAGAGTCTGTATTCATTAGGATTGAGAATTCCGGATATTAGCTGATGAAGTATTCAAAAATGAAAGGGTAAAAAAAGGGAAAGTAAAAGGTAAGTATTAAAAATATATGTGGAACATCAAACACCTTCAGAGACAGACATGAAAAAGTGAATCATTCTGGGATAAAAAAGGTATTTGGTTTAACTTGTTTCTATTGATCCTTTGAAGTAGGGAGAGGAAAGGCTGCCAATTTTGAATGACTAAGGTGACATATTTTTAGGCAAATGGTCCCAGAACTAATGCAAGGTTTAAATCACATCTGAGACCATAAGTCAACTTGATATCCATGGGGTTAGTTAAATTTATCTGCCTCATGGTTTATATTTTGTACTTTTGAATCTTGTTGAGGAGTGGACAATGGCTAAGACAACAAGCAAGAGAAACAAATAAAATTCAGGACAGTAATAAATCACCAAAGTTTTACTTCTCATATTTCAGATTTTATGTGCTGCTTTCTTATTATTAAATGTTTATTTGTCAAAAGATAACTTTGTTACAGAATTTGTAACATTCAACTGTAGCATTCAATTGTAACATCAAATATAATCTTAATCAACTCTTGCTTGGTTCCTATAGTGTCACTTGCATATTTGAAACCAAATCTGTGTCCTTCTCTCCATAATAAAAAAAACAACAACCACCAATTGTCTGAAAAAGCCTGTACAAATGCAAAAGGCTTTTTCTCTAGAATATATGTTATTTTCTCATTGTTCCATATAGAAGATCTTGCATATCCTATAGATATAAACAAAATCAGACACATAATCTTGCATGTTGTGGCCATTTGTCTGATCTGTGAAAACCCCCAAATTCTTCAATCACAGTTCCATTTTGTAATATAACTAGATATTCTTATTTCATTTTATTTTTAAAGTAAGAATTATGAGAGATGCATATTATCAAATCATCTTCCTGCATTGACATGCAATCCTATTCTTTTATTTTATATTTTACTGCCTTGGTGGCTTTTTTTTAATGTTCAAGTAATTGGTTGTTTGAAAGCTGGAATGATACTTTGAAATATCAGGAAGTTGTCACAATTATATATAGATTTCAATATTTGATTCAATCATACGGAATATATCTTGCGGTTGTCTAGCTCTGTTAACTACTCACTTACTCAACAATGATTTAAGTGACATGGAATAACTGGCAATATTAGGAAGTAGTTGAACCACAATTCATAATTTCTTCAAGCTTCATCTCTTTGTCAAAACTGCACACAGTTGATGAAAGTGAAATGAAAAGAAGAGGATATAGATAACATAATTTCTAATGTCAAGTGAAAGGATGGGATAGCATGTAGTTCAAAACTCTCATCTCAGGTTCCAAAAAGTCACACTAGATAAAGTTTACTCTCTATGTTAGTGGGAAGGGAGGATAGTTTGTATGTGTTTGGGGATTATTCAGCTCTTTATATAAGAGATGGGATAGAAAACATGACCCATAATAGACCACTCTATATTTTTTGCCACCTCCTCCATTTTTTTTTCCTTCTTAGTTCTTTTCTTCATGTCTCCCATTCTTATTTCCAATGCCAGATAGGAAAAGTCTTCCTATATGTCTCTCATACAAATTTTTATTCATCTTATTGAAAGAAAACCTGTTTTTGAAATATTTTTCAAAATGGAAAAGAATTTTGGTGAAGAATGTATGAGTTTACCATTATTTGTGATGGTATATCACCTGGCAATCATTTTTAGCAGTTTTTTTATTTATATTCACAGATAAAAAATCTCAACAGAACAAGGGTATTTTCAGTAGCAGAGCTATTAGAACTAGGAAATAGATGTTGCTGTTGTTTTTAAAGTTATATAAGGTATTAATATCTTTCCTGATAAAACTCAGTAAAATTAGTCAATTTATGTGCTCCCAGATTTGATGAAGAATTACAATAGGCCATTTGTGGTTAGACCTACTTATCTTTTATTTTCTTTCTCATTTTCATATCCTCCATTGCAGATAAATGATAATGACAACTAGTCCTCAACTTAGATCAAAAGGTGGATACTCCAACAGTCATAAGTATGAAAAACAGTCATAAATCACTTTTTTTCCAGTGCCATTGTAACTTCAAATGATCATTAACAAATGGCTACCTGTATTATGGTAATATAGGGAAATCATTTTATAAAATTATCAATTTCATAGGCTAAAATGTACCTGAACCTTTAGACAATTAAACAGGAAGCAAAATTATAATGGGACACGTATCATGATGGTAATCTTTGTTTCATTCTCCAAAGTATGTGATTGGTTTTTTTGTCTCCAACCATTTTTATTTTATATTTTATGGCTCATTAATTACATTAATTAAGAATCAAATGATCCATTTTTTTCAGAATTAATTCTAATAATCCGAGTTTATCTTGTTCTATAGGTTTGAGAGAAGGGGACAACTATAAAACAATAAACATATTTCCCCTCCTCCATTTAATCTATGTGTTTGTGTGTAGAAACATTTATACAGTTTACAAATTAATGTAACAAGATTAATTGGATTCTCTACTGTGCATATGCTCTCTTTATTTATTAAACATTACATATGAATTATCAACATCAGTTTGAAAAACAGACTTGATGCTATACTTGAACAATACAATTAATATAATTGATTAGAGAAAAAAAAGATTGCATGATATATAGAGCTTATTCCCAACTGGACAAGATGAACAAATGCCTTTCATGATCCTAATGATAGGACTGACTTATTTTTTTTGATGGCTCTTTTGAGGCAGGAATGTGGGATGGGCTGAGCTGAGAGAGAGGGACTGGTTCAAGGTCACATAGTTTACTGTAATGGCTAAGGCAGAGTAGAACTCATAGTCCTCCGGTTTCTAGTCTACTACTTTAACCAATAGACCAAACTGGTTGTCCTATATTATCCATGCCTAGAATGAATGTCAACACATAAGTTATCTCTGAGTCTCAGAGTGCTCCTCTTTTGTTTCTGATATTAGTTGTGGTCTTAGATGGAGATCCTCAAGAGACCAGCTTTCCCTTTAAGCCTCAGTCCCAGTTGTGGGGAAATGTTCAGATCTCTTACAGCTTCATATGAGACAAACTGCTAACAGCCAAGTATCAGACTTTGATTACAGTTGCTCCAGAGCATTGGAATCAGCTTTCTGTTGACATGGGAAACTGTTTTTCTCTTCTAGCCTTTGGAAAGGTTGTAAACTCATTTATTTTGGAAAGCTTTTAGCTTCTGCAGCTCTTTGTTGGCTGTTTAGTTTTATTTGACTCCAAATTTAGAAAAGTTTTCTTTTGTTCCACTTCATATTTAATACTTAATGTGCCATCCTTACTTACTGTATTTTAAATGTTTGTATTGTTCAGCTTTCACGCAAAGGACTTAGAACACGAGAATATAAAAATAGTTTATATAGCTCAGTGAAAGGTTTGCCATGTAATATGTGAATTTTTGAAACACATTTTTAAAATCCAGGATGATTTATTTATCCTGTGAACAACCTTTGACCAACTGTCCTTTCTAGGAGGAATTTTCTAGGAGGTACAGCTGAAATACAAGGCCCTGAATTGTGATTATGGTGGTGATACAATGGTCATAAATGGGAGTGCAGGTCATACGTCATTTTTTTCAAGATGTTGTAACTTTGAACTGTTGTTAAACAAAGGGTCATAAGTCAAGGGTTACCTGCACTATATTTTTATACTGTTCTGTTCAAAGGTCATAATTCTGCTTTTTCTCTTGAAGCTCCTAATTTGTAATATATCTATATATATCTATATATCTATCTATCTATATCTATATCTATATCTATATCTATATCTATATCTATATCTATATCTATATCTATATCTATATCTATATCTATATCTATATCTATATCTATATATCTATATATATCTATCTATCTATCTATCTATCTATCTATCTATCTATCTATCTATATATATATATCTGGCATTCAGCTTTGTTCGGGTATTTTCCCACGTGGTGCTTTTAAAGTTGTAGCAACGTTTCAGCAGAATCTCATCTGCCATCATTAGGCTTCTGTATGGTGTTTGTGAGTCAGACTTTTACAGTGGTTTCAGATTTAAATTTGGGGCAGCCTATTGCTGTGTCAGAATGGTTTTTTCTTCCTCCTGATTGGTTGAGAGTCTTGGTCTGTGTTTATTGGTCTTGGAGTTTGCTGTGTTCTGCTACTAGTATCTTCTGTCTGTTTTTTTTTTTGGGGGGGGCTCTTTTTGTATCTTGATTGGCTGGCAACATTGTGTTACTTTATTGGAGGCCTTTAGTGCAGCTTGGCTTCGGGTAAATGGACGGCTATCATTAGTTAGGAAGCTGGGTTTCATCTGGGTGCCTGGTTGGGGTGTGTTTGAGCTGGAGGTATCAGGGGGGATCTGTTTGTGCCCAGGTGTTTGCCTGGCTTGTGGTGTGGAGATTTTTTTGTTTGTGAGTGTAGGCTTCCAAATGATTGACAGTCTGGTGGAATCATCTCTTCTGTTCATGATGATTCCACCAGACTGTCAATCATTTGGAAGCCTGCACTCACAAACAAAAAAATCTCCACACCACAAGCCAGACAAACACCTGGGCACAAACAGATCCCCCCTGATACCTCCAGCTCAAACACACCCCAACCAGGCACCCAGATGAAACCCAGCTTCCTAACGAATGATAGCCGTCCATTTACCCGAAGCCAAGCTGCACTAAAGGCCTCCAATAAAGTAACACAATGTTGCCAGCCAATCAAGATACAAAAAGAGCCCCCCCCCCAAAAAAAAACAGACAGAAGATACTAGTAGCAGAACACAGCAAACTCCAAGACCAATAAACACAGACCAAGACTCTCAACCAATCAGGAGGAAGAAAAAACCATTCTGACACAGCAATAGGCTGCCCCAAATTTAAATCTGAAACCACTGTAAAAGTCTGACTCAAGACAAACACTATACAGAAGCCTGATGATGGCAGATGAGATTCTGCTGAAACGTTGCTACAACTTTAAAAGCACCATGTGGGAAAATACCCGAACAAAGCTGAATGCCAGACATGTAAGTACCCGCGAAAACTTAAGAAAACATATATATATATATATATATATATATATATATATATATATATATATATATATATATATTCATATTTCAACTATACTTACGTACAAATGGTAATTAGTCCTCTTCTTTGTCCATTGTTCTACATTTAGCTTTTCCCTTTTCCAAGGCAGTATCATGCACTTGGTTTTTGTTGATGGGTTTTGGAAGTCTCTGAAAGAGACAGGAATCCAATTGGTTGTATTCTGCTAACTGTCAGGATTTCGGCAGTTACTTCAATTAAATCATAAGTAGCCAAGCTTCCAAAACTAAATCAGATTTATTGGGAATTAACATGTTGGCACGATCTGGGTGTAGCCAACTCTGTTTTATAGTTGCCACTAACTCTGAGAGTGGTCTGTCAAGTGTTTGACTTGTGAAGCTTCTAGAAGGTAGACAGTTTTAAATAATTATTTATTATTGTGTTACTGATTCAAATCTTCCTCAGTATGGGAACTTTGTTAATGTTCTGCTTTTTATGTCAGAATCTGCATAACAAAGGATAAATTTATTTTGTCATTTTTAAGTTTTTTAACTTTCCACAGCTATAGGTTTGGATTCCTGCCCTGAACCTCAGATCCCAAATAGTGGAATTAAGATTGGAGACAGGTACATGGTGGGAGATGTCGTTTCCTTCCAGTGTGACCAAGGATATTCTCTCCAGGTAGATTTTTTTTCAAATTCAGATGTATTATTAATTTTTAATTAAGATGTTATCATTTCTGTTATCTAGAAGAAAATAAAATCATTATTTGAAAGGAAAAACATACAAATTGATAAAGATTGAGTTTTCTGGAAGTTACTATAACTCCTTCAAAATATAAGGTTGGACCCAAGACACAAACATAGACACAGTTGTTTTAAGGAACACCCACTTGTTGTAATACCATGAATCTTTGGAAATATCAGTAGCACTTTAGGGGAGAATAACATGGATGACTACAATGTGTAGATTATAGGTGCAGGAAGAAATTAGAGATCTACTAAAATTGTTTTATTTATATATATATTGGGTTTCTTTCATATTCTTTCTTCCATGTCTGTCTGTCTGTCGTCTATCTATCTATCTATCTATCTATCTATCTATCTATCTATCTATCTATCTATCTATCTATATCTATCTCAAAACATTTCTCTTTCTCACAAAATTAAAGACTTCAGTAGCATATCCAACATATTCACCAAAATCTGACACTTGTTGGAGCTTGTAAATCATCATGCATGGTTTTGTTTTCTTTTAATTACTGTGTGATTGTTATTTCCAGATCCTAAGTGAAAATATAGTTTGGAATGTGAAAATCATACTTTACAACATGATTCAGAGAAGAACATCTGATCACTTGCCCATATGATAGATAAGAAAACATTATCCATTATACCCCATGATTATGCCACACTTGCCATATTCCACACACCATCACTGGCTTCTGTTCTTTGCCATTTGGCATATATGTTAAAATTCAGTAAAGCAACATTGTCCATGCAATCAGCTAGCAGGGCCAGAATTTGGCAGCATATGAGGCATCCAATGGAGGTTTTTGTGCCAATGACTTGCTAATGTTGCTGCAGCCAAACCAGATCACAATTGGCCATGCTAATGAGACCTTTCGAGACAGTTTGCCTCCCAGTTTACATCTCATGATAGAAATTTTATTGTTATGCATAATAAAGGGTAGCACAGAACTGTTAATTTAGTCATTTTAAAATGTTTTGTCATTTTATAGGGACATTCGCATATCACCTGCATGCCTGGACCAGTGAGAAGATGGAATTATCCTATTCCGATTTGCTTGGGTATATCTTTCATATATAAACTTTAAAAAAAAATATGAAACAACTGTATTAGAGATATATTTGGAAGTGTTATGGTGGCTTGATGGAAGGATGGAGGGAGTTCCATGATGGAAACAGAATATATTGTGTTAAAAAAAAAATGCTCAAATAGTTACATTTTTTCTAAAGGTAAATAAAAATATTGTTTTGTAATGTATCAAGCTTGATACATTATGAAATACAAAGAGAGTCTATAACAGAATAAAGAGTAGGAAGTGCTCTGTTCAGTATTTCAACTACTTTCCCTGTTATCCTATTTCATTTTCTACTCCCTACCCTACTTTAATCTTTTCTATCTGTGTAACTCTTGTTCAGTAGAGAGAGAGTTTGTAGCTAAATTTGGATCAAAAGAATAAGGAGCTGGAGATTCAGACACTTGAATAAACTGTGTTAATGTAAATAATTGCCTAACAGAAAGATCCAATTCTTTTCAGTGTATTTCTTTAAAATACTGTTTTAAAACTTGGCAATTTTGAAATGTGTGGACTTCAACTCCAAGAATTCCCAGCCAAGCTCTCAGAATTCTGGAAGCTGAAGTTTACACAGGCAGGAAAAGATAACATGGTTTAAATGAGCTTTTTCCCCTTCTCATTTGTAGCACAATGTGGTGGTTCCATGTCAGACTTCAGTGGTGTGATCCTTAGCCCAGGATTTCCCGGGAATTATCCCAGTAGTTTGGATTGTACATGGACTATCAAGCTGCCTGTTGGCTTTGGTATGTCTTATTCAATTTATTACCATTTAGAACAGTGGTGTTTTTAAAATATTTTTACCACCGGTTCGGTGAGCATGCCTTGGTGGGCACACTTTGTGCATGTGTGCAAAATTCAGATGTGCACGCATGCCAAACAAGCACTTTGTGTAGGTGCACTCAGTTTCTGACTCTCCTCCTGCAAGCCTGCACTCTCCCTGTCGCTTCAGCAGCTGCTGCACAGCAATCTGCTTGCAGTGCAAAGCAGCTGTGCTTCAAAAGCAGGACATAAAGGTTAGTATGGGAGCCCAGGCGGGTGGGTGGGCCCAACAGCAGAGCATTGGAGAAAACCAGTTTGGTGTCCCTGGTCATCGGCGCTACTGGCTCAGCTGAACTGGGCAGAACCGATAGAATAACACCACTGATTTAGAAGAAGTGAAGCCCGACTAAGTATGATTCTCATTTAAAACTGGGCATAGCAAGTATACTTTATTCATCAAATTATTATTATTATTTTTTTAAAAAAAAAAAACTATTTTCAGGTGTGCACTTGCAATTTGTAAACTTTTCAACTGAGACAATCCATGATTACCTGGAAGTTAGAAGTGGATCCCCTGATGTTAGCACTGCCATTGGTAGACTCAGCGGAACTCAGCTCCCTTCTTCCCTTTTCAGTACAACACATGAAACTAGCTTATATTTTCACAGCGATTACTCTCAGAACAAACAAGGATTTCATATTGTGTATCAAGGTGTGTAATGACCTATAATTTATTTATTTTTTGTTACAATGCAAAGCACATTATTGAAAAGCACATTATTAAAAACTATAGAAATATAAAGGATGGCTTGTTTTAGTTTTAGGTTCATGGTGATTTCATTTAAGGAATCATAGGATAAAATAAAGTGGAATAAAATAGATCATTAAATCCATTATCCCAAATTATAGCATTACCAAGAGATTACAGTCTTGTTTGTGTTTGAAGTGATCGACAATGTTACTTACTAATTATTTCTCATGGTAATTGGATCCACTATTTACGTTTGGGAGCATATAATCACAAATACACACACACACACACTATGGTACAGTTAAAATAGTCCAACAAAAACCTCTCCATTCAAAAGAACAGTTTCTATGAAACCTGCTTTTTTTTCTGACCAGTTTTCTTACAAGTTAGCAGTTCTCATAAGATATTATGAAAGTGGATGATTTCAGTAAATGAGGTTAAATAGGATTTGTTTATAAATAATTTGTCATGTTGTGTGCCTCCCATTAAATTTAATTCACTATTATTATGTAAGCCCAAAAAGCTTTTCAAACAATGCATAGGTGTTGTGTGCCAAGGAGGACACACAACAACATTGATTTGTCATTATTGTTGGACTTGCCACAACTTAAACTTTTAAATAAAACAGATCTTTGGCTCCATTTGTTGAGAAAGGTATAGGTTTTTTTAGATATCAAGTGTATTGCAGTAATGCAAAGCCAGAACTGAAAAAACAGATGAGTAAGATGTCTTCAATTGTATGACATCTTACTATGATATTAAGGACTTGATAGATTGACAAAAATGCCAAACCCAGTCTGAACATCTGGCTGACTGTGTGATGATGATGATGATGATTATCATCAATAATAACAATAACAACAACAACAGACAGTAAGTGCCGCTTATGCAAAGAAGCTGAAAAAACAATGGACCACCTGGTAAGCTGCTGCAAGAATATTGCACAAACTGACTACAAGCACCGGTATGACAAAGTAGCAACAGTGATATATTGGGAGATCAGTAGGAAATATCATTTGCCTGTAAGCAAGAACTGGTGGGACCATAAAATAGAAAAAGTCATAGAAAATGAAAAAAAGTGAAATTGCTCTGGGACTTTAGAATCCAGACAAACAGGAACCTGTCACATAATAACCTGGACTTAACATTGTCAATAAGAAAGACAAAAAAGTCTGGACGGTGGATGTGGAACTAGCTGGAGACAGCAGAAGAAAAAAGAAATAACAGGAGAAGATAACAAAATATAAAGATCTACAAGTAGAAATAGAATGACGATGACAAAGGCAAGCAAGGGTAACACCAATAGTAAGAGGCACTTTGCGTGCAGTCCCAAAGCAACTGGAGCAGCACTTGAACACCCTAGGCATTGACAAATTTGCCATCAGTCAATTGCAGAAGGCAGCTTTACTTGAAAAAAGATTCCATTCTGTGGCAATATCTGTAACACCATCAAACATCCAGATTTCCCTATCCCAGGTCCTTAGTAAGGACTCAATAGATCAAGGGTCTTCAAACTTGGCAATTTTAAGACTTGTGGACTTCCAGAATTCCTGAGCTAATATGACTGGAGGAGAAATCTGTTAAGTTTGAAAACCCCTGCAAATAGGTAGACAAAAATGTCAAACCCAGTCTGAACATATGGCTGACTGTGCAATTAATAACAATAACAACAATGAATTAGGAATATCCTATGGTTATATGAGTACTGTGATCATGTGTTAGTAAGAGAAGCACACAGAAAAAGGGGTGTTTAAAATTTGTCAAGAATTATTTGTCAATGAATACCTTTCATGTCTGTGGTACACTGACATATTTTTTTTCCAGCGTATCAATTGCAAAGTTGTCCTGATCCACGTCCCTTCCGAAATGGATTTGTTATTGGAACTGACTTTACTGTAGGACAGACTGTTTCATTTGAGTGTTTTCTTGGATACACTTTAATTGGAAATTCAGCCCTTACTTGCCTTCATGGAATCAGTCGTAACTGGAACCATCCTCTTCCAAGGTGTGAAGGTATGTTTTCGATAGATAAATAGATTGATAGATGATAGACAGACAGACAGACAGACAGACAGATACTTTTTAGTTCTTATGTTTGGTTTTGATTTTTTACAGCACTGCCTATTAAAAGCTCAAATATTGTAATTTAAATTCAATGTTTGAAAAGATAGGTATAGGCAACAGATTGAAAGCAGGATAGGGATCTACACAGAAATTAGACTGTTGAGCAACAGAAGATATCCAAGGAAATATTCCTGCTGCAAATAAACTGTAGTAATTTTAGTCAGACTGACTAAAATTGACTGACTGGCATTGGAAGTAGTTTTATGAATTCTAATTTTATTATATTGCATGTAGGAGGGGGTAAGAAGATCTAACCCCCATCCTATCTGTCTCTTAGATCTGGTTTCAAGTTGGTTTTAAAATCTTAACATGTGTAGTTTTAATGTTTTAATTATTTTTCTACTTGTAGAACTTATAACTTATAAGCTGCCCAGAGTCACATGATAAGGCAGATGGACAGCATAAAAAATAATTGATTAATTAAATGTGATGCTATTATTAGTCATTTTGCAGAGAGTTTTTTCTTTCCACTTTTTGATTTAATAACATATATTGGTTGATAGAATATTACAAATGTGAAAATGGTTTAATAATAAGAATGTACGTTTGAATTATATATAAGATATATCACTATAAGAACATGGATTTATTGATCATAGGGTGCGGCTTAAAAAATTACTCTTCAAAGTGGTTCTAGAACTGTAGCCTTCAATTGATGATACTTATTATCTTTCCCTTGGTGAACCATTTCTGATGTTCTTCATGCTGAAAATTTTTCAGTGTAGTGAACTTTTTAATATTATTTTATGAAGTTATGAAGTTAATTGTAGCTTTAAAAAAAAGGGTTTCTAAAAATCCATAATATGTGTTTCAATTTTGATTTGCTTTCTGGCAGGGCTATCTATATTTGGAATCATTTGTGATTTAGTTTTGCTCTTTTTATACTAAAGCTATAAAATATATATTTTCCCATTATATTTTTTTTAGAAAATTCATAAATATTATGAAATTGCTATACTTAACTCCCTTCCTTCCTTCCTTCCTTCCTTCCTTCCTTCCTTCCTTCCTTCCTTCCTTCCTTCCTTCCTTCCTTCCTTCCTTCCTTCCTTTCTCATAGCTCTTTGTGGAGGAAATATAACTGCTATGAATGGTACAATATATTCACCTGGCTACCCTGATGAATATCCAAATTTTCAAGACTGTTTTTGGCTTGTAAGAGTACCACCAGGAAATGGCATTTACATCAATTTTACTATTCTTCAGACAGAACCAATATATGATTTTATAACAGTTTGGTAAGCAAAAATTATCATAATATTTTTATTATGCAATAACTCATGCATAGCAACATGTACAATTATTAAATGCAAATTACTGTTTTGATTGTTTTTAACAGCTCAGATGTTTGATGATTTTAATATTGGTTTACTATGCTAAGTATTCCATAGAATGTAGTCTCAACTAATCCAGGCGTTGCCAAACTCATAATTTTAAATCCTGCAGACCAGAGACCCTGGGAAAATCCCCCAAAAATTCTGCAGGAAAATTTCTACCCATTTTCCTACCAATCGATCATTCTTTATTTGGTATCACAGGATAACGTCTCCAGCTCCATTCTCGGGGGGGGGGGGGGGGAGAGACTTTTGGCTTCATGCAAAGAAAGCAGCAGAAGCAGCAGAAGTCTTTCTTTCTCTTCCCCCCAAACTCCAGCAGAAATGAGTCTCTTTGAGACTTGTCACGCCGGCCAATTGGAGCAGGGAGCCTTGTAGGGTCCCAAAAACTCATTTATGTCTGAGTTTGGGGGAGAGAAAGAAAAACTTACATGCTTTCCTTGCATGCATCCAAAAGCAGAAGAAAGAAATGGAAAGAAGCAGTCCAATAGCCAGGCCAGGGACATGGGGCAAGTGGGGTAAGTTATCTCATATTGTTTGCAAAGCGACATAAGACTTGTGTTCCCACAAGCCATGTGGGCAGCACAGCCTTGTATTCCCGCGCAGCGTGGATTAATTGTTTTGGGGGGTGCTTTGGGGGTGACATTTCTCTGAGGAACACCAAAATTTTCTCACGGACTTCCAGTAATTCCTGGCCAACTGGTTGGCAACCACTGAATTAGTCAACAATAAGTACAATATTAATATTGTTCACTCTAGGATAGGGTTATAGTTTAGATCTTTGAAAATGTATCTTTGGGATTACATGTTTATAAAACTTACATTATCAATTCTTTAAATTTATATTCAAAAGACTAAACCTATTAATACAGGATTATTGAACATAATTTCACTTAATTGTGGTAAAACACATTTAAGATTGATATATCACTGAGAAACATTTGTTTCTTAATCAAAATTCATGTTTATTTCTATATTCCTCACATATTTAATGTGTTGAATTATTGAAGTTCTTTTTCTGGTGTGTAAATGAATTTAAAATATAATATGACAAATGTCTCATTATTTCAAATGTATGAAATAAAATCATAATCCAGACATTATCTATCTATCTATCTATCTATCTATCTATCTATCTATCTATCTATCTATCTATCTATCTCTGTATCTATCACCTATCATGATTCTTATTAATTTAATAATCATCTATCTATCATGATTTTTTAATAATTAATAATAACATCTAACACCTGAAACTTAGTTACTTAACGTGAAGGTTCTAATATTGTATTTTAGATTTTGCAATGCAGCTTTCTTATTAAAATCAATGCAAAATATTTATTTTAAATGAAAAACAAATATTTACACAATGATTACTAAATAAACACAGAACAAACATGTATTTGAAATATATTTATATTACAGAAAACAACAACCAAGTTTTATGTAAATTAACATAAAAGAGTGTAACAATTCTTTAAAAATAGTTTTCAAAATATTAAACATTTATAAAATATATTAGAAAGAATCTCATTAATTTCAAAATGTGCTATATGAGTGTGTGTGTCTGTAAAACACCATGTATCATATTACATAATGGAAAAGAGTATGAAAAATTCAAACTACTATAAATCCCATAATTGAAACAAGGGGAAAATATTAAATCTACCATCCTCGAGACTTCAAGACCCAGTGAGCAGGGCAAAATGAGGAAATAAATATTCTTACGAATCAGGGTTAACACAAAATAGGTATAAACAAAAATATTGGAGTGGAACTTTATTTTAGCTAAATGCAAATAACGGTGTGTTCAGCCTAGGCCGTTTGCCTTGTATGATGTTTTATTAGTTTTATTTATTTGGATTCCAAACAAACTGAGTGTGTTTTCCAGGAACTATTTCTACACATCTGTTGATGTATTTATTTTTTATTTATTTATTTTTGTCAATTGCTTACAAGATAATAGGTATAAGTAAAAACATAGTTATGAATACATGGATACATATAAGAAAAATAAAAAATAAAAGAAACAATAGGACAGGGACGGTTGGCACATTGGTGCGCTTATGCACATCCCCTACAGACCTCTTAGGAAAGGGATGAGGTCAATTGTAGACAGTCTAAAGTTAAAGTTTTTGGGGTTGGGGAAGAATCCACAGAGTCAGGAAGAATATTCCAAACATTGACTACTCTGTTGTTGAAGTCGTATTTCCTGCACTCAAGTTTGGTGCGATTAACCTTGAGTTTGTATTTGTTGCTTGCTCTTGTATTGTTATGGTTGAAGCTAAAGTATTCATTGACAGGTAGGACATTGCATCTATATTATATCCATATTATACATCTACATAAAACATCTGTACTTTTCTATGTACATTTCATCTCAAGTTCCATTGTAATGAAAAAGAAAAGTAATGTAAAGGCAAACAGATGCTCTCTATGAATGTAATCTCTTGTTGATAGAATTGATAGAGTTGATAGAATTTCTTGTTTTCTTGCTTTCATTTCACTTGCGATGTGCCTTGAATGTTTATTTAAAGCAAATATAAATTTATTCAACTGTGAAATCTTTTCTTCCTTCCTTCCTTCCTTCCTTCCTTCCTTCCTTCCTTCCTTCCTTCCTTCCTTCCTTCCTTCCTTCCTTCCTTCCCTCCCTCCCTCCCTCCTCTCTTTCTTTCTTTCTTTCTTTCTTTCTTTCTTTCTTTCTTTCTTTCTTTCTTTCTTTCTTTCTTTCTTTCTTTCTTTCTTTCTTTCTTTCTTTTTTTCTTCTAGGGATGGACCTGAGCAAAATTCACCTCAAATTGGTCAATTTAGTGGCAACACTGCATTGGAATCTGTCTACAGCACCTCAAATCAGGTTCTAATAAAGTTCCACAGTGACTTTACAACAAGTGGCTTCTTTGTCCTTAGTTACCATGGTTAGTGTTGCACACCTAAAGGATGTGTGTCCATGTGTATTCTTTTCTTTTTTAAAATAATAATAAAGACATAGGACATATTCCTAGTTGGATTGGTAAATGATTCTGCTTGGCAGTAATAATTACATAATAGTAAACATGAGGATTTATAAGAAGACCAAGAGGTAGAATAAGGATCTAATAACAGAGCAGGGCAAAGTTTGTACCTGAAATGTCCCATTGGCATTGACAAAGACCCCATCAGTCAATTGCAAAAGACAGCATCTTGGAATAGCTTACATTCTGTGATGATACCTTTAACACCATCAAACAACAACATGTTCCAATGCAAGGTCCTTGGGAAGGATTCAATAGGTAGATAAAAATGCCAAATCTAGTCTAAACATCTGGTTGAATGTGGAATGAAGCATAATAATGATAGATTGATTTCTATAGCATACATCAAGAGTAGAAAGAAGCAAGTAGAGGAAGACAATACTTTGAAGATCATCTAATTCCACCTTTTGTTCATTACAAAATATAGTATTTTTTTTTTTATAAAAACACTGTGGCATTTAAATAAAAATGTATGATATAATATGGAATATAATATAGAGAAAAAGTTTCATGTAGCCTTTAAGGAGCACATATTTGGTAGAAAGAGTTGTTCAGACTAATAGTTTTGAATCTAATTAACAGGACTGCTATCTAGCTCATATTTGACCAATATAGGTGAAATATACAACAAATCCTAGAAGCCTAGGGAGTAGGCATGCAATCTCCTGTGTTTTAGAGCCATGTTCCCCCCTGGCTTGTGAAAGCTTCCCAGGAGATGACAGGTGGGTGGACTCTGGTGGTGATTAATATTTCCTTAAAAGAGGAGGCAGTGCCCCAGCATTTTAAGGAGACTGTGGTCCACTCTCTTCCTAAGAAGCCATCGCTGGATTCCACCTGCTTGGATAATTTCTGATCTGTCTCCAACCTTCCCTTTTGGGAGAAGGTTGTTGAGAAGGTGATTGCTGAGGTTTCTGTATGAAACAGATTATCTCAACCCCTACCAGTCAGGATTCAGGCCTGGATTTGGACAGAAATGGCATTGGTCGCACTTTTGGACGATCTCTGACAGGAGTGAAATGGGGGTAGTGCATCCATCCTTGCTCTACTTGACCTCTCGGTGGCTTTCTATCCCATTGACCATGATATTCTCAAGGGATGGCTTTGGGGGATGGGAGTGGGAGGCCTTATGCTTTCCTGGTTCACTTCATTCTTCTGCGGCTACTCTCAGTCAGTGTTGATAGGGGAATGATCTAGCTTGCTTTAAGAGGTTTGGCAGGGCTTGATACTCTCTCCGCTCTTGCTCAACATTTATATGAAGCCTCTGGGTGATATCATCCATCACCATGGACTGTGGTATCACCAATATGCTGATGATACTCAGCTGTATGGCTTGGCCCATGTTGAGTTAAGTGATGCCATGTCTTCCTCTCACAGTACCTGGAGGTTATTGGGGGCTGGATCGGGAGCAACAGGTTAAAACTAAACTCTTGCAAGACTGAGTGGCTCTGGGTTTGGGGTTCGTTGGCTCAGGAAAATTCCCACCTTTGGTCTTGGGTGGGGTGACACTACCCCAAACAGTCCCTGTGTGTAATCTAGGGGTTTTCCTGGACTCATGACTCCTGCTCAAAGATCAGGTGGCGGTTGTAGCCAAGAGGGCCTTTGTGTAACTGCAGGCTATACAACAGTTATGCCCTTTCCTGGACTAACAGTCCCTACTCACAGTTACTCATGCCCTAGTCAATTCCCGTCTTGACTATTGCAACAAGGGGCTGCCCTTAAAGAGCATCCAGAAGCTCCAGTGCAAAATGCAACAGCCCGCATAGTTTGTGCAGACCAAGTATGCACATGTATCACCTCTCCAATTTGCTTCCAGGTGCAATTCAAGGTGCTGATTGTCACCTTTAAAGCCCTTCATGGCTTGGGAACAAGTTATCTTAGGGACTGTCTCTTGCCGGTCACATCTACCTGACCCATCAGAGTGGAGAGGCAGGAAATGTTGTGGGTCCCATCCCCGAGGGAGATACACCTGGTGGGACCCAGAAGAAGGACCTTCTCCATGGTGGCTCCCTCTCTCTGAAACATCATCCCCCAGAGATTAGAACGGCCCCCATTCTAATACTCTTCCAGAAGGTGCTGAATACATGGTTCTGCCTGTGGGCCTGGGGAACCCAAAGCAGGATGAAACCCATTAAATGGCTCGTGTGATCTGCTGTTGCCAGGGCAGGGGGTTGGGAGTTGGGGAGTGATTTTGTTATATTGTACTACATTAATTTATTTGATTCTTTTTGTTAGTTTTTATTGTTTTAAATGTGGTTTTATATTCTGTAAACTGCCTTAAGTCGCCATTGGTGAATAGGCAGCAATATAAATTAATTAAATAAATAAATATCAATAAAGGTGTTTGTCATAAATATTATGAAATATGTTCCCTAAAATCCCATAAAACCTTTTAAACCTAATAAGTGGTGTTAGATGCAAGCTAACTTCCCTGTAATTTCTTGTATCTATTTTTTTTCACTTCCAATATGCTTATTGTTATGATATAAACTGGAATAGTGTACTAATTGAAACATTTCTGCTACTTTCATAGCATATCAACTTCGAGTGTGTCAGCCTCCACACAGTATACCAAATGCTGAAGTTCTGACTGAGGATGATGAATTTGAAATAGGTAAAGTTAATATTTATAGAGACAACATCTATTTAATTCCAAAAAAAGTATCATATTTAACGTGCATGTCCATATCTGTGGCAGTTCCTATATTTAGGTTTTCTATGATATATGCAAATAAAAGACATATCTATATATAGATATATCTAAGTGAGGAACATAGGAACTTCTGTAATTACATGGATTCATTTTTTGTAAAGTTGTAAATATTAAGATACCTAGATTAGATTAGATTAGATTAGATAGATGGATGGGTGGGTTGGTGGAGGGAGGGAGGGAGGGAGGATGGGTCATATTTTCTTTCCCAAAATGAAGTACTTAACACTTAAATTGGCTTGTGGAAAAAACTGTATTTTCTATTTTTAAATTGCTCATACATCTTGAAGTAATTTCAGCTATTCAAGGCTGATTTTATCAGTAATAAAACTGCAAGAAGACATCCTATTATGAAATTCCCCAGACACTCCAGGTATATCCAAAGAGCCCTTTTCTATTTTTACCATAGCCATACTTTATATTCTATGGTCCCACTGAGATACTTCAGTTTACTGCTCTTGTAAAACCTTTTGCACTCTGTGGCATTCTTCATCCAACCAATAGGGTTTGGCTGTGATCCTAAACAGCAAAATGTGCAGATAGAGGAGACAGACATGTACAGCCAGAGGCAATTTGATGTCCATTACCTGGCTAAATGCATCTTCCTTAAAACCAGTTTTCTTGTTGTATCAGATGTTCACTTGCTGTAAAGGCTTTAAGAAATCATTCTGCTGCTTATGTGTACAGCTATTTCAGATTGTGTTCTCTCTAAAGATGTTGACACTAAAGTAGGCTTCACAGGGAAACATTCACATGTGGCAAAATAAATATTGCTAAATACTGCTAAGTTCCACAGCTTTGCAAAAAATTAAAACAAGATTTTTATTAAATGATAGGTGAAACATCCTCCCTAGAAGCCAGGGGTGGGATCCGACTGGTGTAACTACCAGTTCAGTGATTTGACATTTTTGCTCTGAACAGCAGCAGACAGAGAGCACACATAGAGCCAGTTCTATTTCTGCTGCTCTTTTGGCCCATCCACCTGCTTTGAACGACACAGCTGCAGTTGAAAAAGCAGGAAAAAGGTGTCTTTTCAACTGCTGTGCACCCGCACACAGTGCTGCTCAGCTGTTCTGGCAGCTAGCTGATGATGATATACACATGTGCGGAGCAAAACGTAAAATCACCGAACCAGTAGTTACACCAGTCGGATCCCACCCCTGATATGTGGTTAAGAAGAATCAACACCAACTTGATGATTTTTACAGATATATAATTTCTGAAATTAGTGCTAGAAATAAGAAAACTAGATGCTCTTTTTAAATTACTGAAATAACTGCAACATATAAAGCTTTTTCAACTCCACAAATTCACAATCATGCAAATGTGTGAGTCACACTAATAGCATAGCTAAAATAAAATGACAAATTAGGCTTATTTGCCACATCATTTCCTCTGTCTAATGGAACCTATTTGTGCTAGTGGTCATTTTCACATTATATATGGTGGCAAACATGCTTCGTTAATCAATGCTATTGTCAATACTGAAAGTCCTCATTAATTGCTCTTTAACTACAATCTTTTCTCTTTTCCTCCTTTTTTATTACACAGGGGACATAATAAGGTACCAATGTCTACCAGGTTTTACATTAGTTGGTAATGAGATTCTGACATGTCGACTAGGAGAGAGATTGCAGATGGATGGCATACCACCTTCTTGCCAAGGTTTTAAATTCTTTTTAAAAACCTTTTAGTATATATTTGCTTACTTTGATGTCTTGCATGCAATATTTAGTTAGCATCGATAAACACCAGAAGAGAGTCATATACAGTATATAATGGGAATACGGACTAAGTTTGATTTGAAGTTGAGGAATATCTAGAGCAGGGGTGGGCAAACTTTTTGGCTCGGGGGCCGCATTGACTTTTAAATTTTGACAGACGGGCCAGGTCAGCACAAGATACGATACATATAAAAAACTGCATTTGTTAACAGTTCCCCTTTTCAAAATGAGGGGAGGAAAGAGTTTTGTTTTTTAAGCAGGAGAGATGCCTACTCGGGGTAGGAAAAATAACTATTTTTTTCTCCAAGACACCCTCCAAAACTCAAGTTTGGCATCATAGTTAAATTCACACAACATAGATAGATAGATAGATAGATAAATAGATAGATAGATAGATTCTTCCCCTACGAATAAACGAATGTGTGTGTGTGTGTATGTATGTATGTATGTATGTATGAATGTACCCCCTCAGCTTACACAAGTTGGCCACTTATAAGATAAAAAATAAATAAATGTCCACCCCCCAAAACATAACTCCTCTGGTGCCCACGGATAAACTGTGAACCACCAATTAGTAGCAGGGCTGACCCTCCCTCTTGAACCAACGTCTAATTGGGGGGAGCAGACCGGCCTTCAGTCTCTTGCGAGAAACTGCTGGCTAACCCTGCAAACCGCTTGCCGAGGTGTGTATGTGTATGAAGGGCTTTCGCCTGCCTTTCCCCCCGCCCACCCAGCGCCCATCCCGCCGCCGCTTTTGCCATTAAACCACGAGTCCTCCCAGGCACTTGGGAAGCCCGCTTGGCAGGAAACATCTGCGCGCCTCTCCCAGGACCTGCCCGCTCCGCCCAGCCTCTCATCCCAGCTTACCTTGAAGGCCACGGGGAGAGTCTTGTTGCATCTCCCGTGGGAAGGCAGCACCAAGCACAATAATTGCATTAATTGGGGCTGTTGGTCCTCACCAGTTCTCCTGGATGATTGGCCAGGACATCCACCACCGAGTGTGCCTCGGTCCGGCTGTGAGGTCCCGGGACCGGTGTGCCTCGGGCACCGCTGTTATCTCCCATCTTACCACAGGGGAAGGCCGTGGAGGGAGGTGTGAAGTGCCTGCTGGTGCTCGGGTCTACAGGAATATGCATCACAATAGCGGGCGTTAGGGGAGGAAGGAGGTAGCGGCAGAGCAGCTGCTGCTGCTGCTGGCCAAGAGGCGAGGGAAAGGTGCACCCAGGGCGCAGTGAGCCAGATGCCCAAGAGCGCACAGTGGGCCGCTCCGAAGCTGGGCGCAGGAGAAAACCGCTCCAGTCCCCCGCCGCACAGGTCGGGCTCTCGCCACCACTGCCAGTCCTGGCCACTCTGGCCGCCAGTTGCTCCTTGGAGCGCAGCTCTTCCCATGGCCCCATTGCGCTTCTTGTGCTCCTCGCTGCCGGCGGTGCTTGGGGCTCAGGCGCCTTGGTGGAGGGGGATTCCCCAGGACTGAGAGATCTGAGCTGGCCGCTGCAGCTCCGATGCACCTCCTCCCACCACTCGGCTTCACCGGCCCGTGGCACTGGGTTCCGGAGCGCAACCCCAAGGTCTGCCGGCCATGGTGGGGATCCTGGAGGCACTCAGCAGGCAGTTGGCTGAACCCCAGAGTGCTCCTTTGGTGCCGCCTCCCACACCCCCTTCCAAATCAAACGCGGCTCAGGTGAAATCAAGCTGGGCTCCGTCGATGGTGGCCGCGAGAGCAGTGCTCAGGGCTCCTTTGCAGTCATGACAGAGGGGCGGGGAGGTGAACTGGCAGCATCCCGCACTCCTCCCAGCTCGGCGGCTTCTCTTCCCATGAAAGGACTGCGGCGAGACCTCAACAGGTTTCAGCTCTCTTTGCTCCGCTGGGCTCCTGCCCCCGTTTCCTGCTCTGCCTGACAAGCCCGCCAGGCACCCTGCTCGCTCTCCGCTGCCCTCCCTCTGCCTCAACCGCCTCCTCTCAACGCGTCTGAAAGCAGCCAAAAAGTGGCCACGGTTACATACGGACCAATCTTCGGTGGGCCGGGTAAAAAAGACCAACGGGCCGGATATGGCCTGCAGGCCATAGTTTGCCCACCTCTGATCTATAGGGTAAATGTGAACCCTTCCTGAAAGAATTTATTCAAAAGTGTTTTTTGTGCATTGTCTTATTTCCTTTCCTTTTTCTTACCATATGCTATGGGTAAGAGAACAAGAGTGGTATTGCAGCAATGATCTTCTCAATCATAATATATGGCTATTAAAACCGGACCATCAGAAACAGTGAATGATGAAAATCTGGTGCCTCAAAACTGTGCTTTTGGAGAAAATTGTTGAACATCAAAAAGAGCAAATCATTAAATATCAAACACAGTAAAATCAATTTGTTCACTGGAGCGCTAATAATAAAGATAAAGCTTAAATATTTTGGACATATACTGTAGAAGAAGAGGCTTTTAAGGAGTTGTTTGGAAAATTTAAAGGCAACCAAGAAAGAAGCTGACAAAAGATGAGATGGCTGGCTATAATTACTGATGTCAAAGCACAAACTTACAAGACTTCAAAGTAGCTGACAGACAATCCTGGGGAATAATTGTCCATTAAATCATGAAGAGTCAGAAGTAACTAAACAATTGAATGACCAAGTGTTAGACTAGGATTAGAAAGATCCACAGTTGAAATTAATATGTAGACATGAAAGTTTACTGAATTACTTTGGGACAGTCCTTGCTTTTCAGCCAAACTTATTTCTCATAGTTGTGGTGGATTCAAATTGGAGGAGGGAGAAACCAACTTGACTTCCAGGATGAAAGTCTGGCTGTAAGTCTAACAAATATAAATAATGAATATCCACAAATAGAAGAACTAGGTTTAAAGAAAAATAGCACAGCTAAGCAAACTAACAGCAAATGGAATTCAGATTAAAATGTTCTAGACTGGCAACAGCTCTCCTATAGTTTTTATGGTACAAATAATATAGTCATTTTTTCTTTTCACAGCACTCCATGAAATTCTATTTCTTTGGTAATTTGATAACTTGTTTATTTCAAATGCCACTTGACTCATTTAAATCAAAGCAATAACCAGCCATTTGTGGGAGGGGGAGATATTTTCCAAAACTTGAGACAATTTGTATTTTTTCTTTGAAAAAAATAAGCAGTGCATAAGTTCAATAAATGAACAAATGACTGAATGAATGAATGATCCACCAAAGGATTATAATTACTCATGTTCTATCATCTTATCCCATCCCATCCCAGCTATGAGTAGAAAAACAAAGATCTTGAAAGTTTTTATTAAAAAATAATAATAATCCATGGTTATTTTATAAAAAAGCAACTTGAAACTCAAATCAGAAGCCGTGTCATTGTTAGGGTCAGAAGTAAGGTACCTATGAACAGATCAGAAATTTCCTAAGCATTAATTTTCTGACATCTTTTTATTAACGGTATTTTATTAAATACAACAGTTGCAGAGAAATTTTCATTTTTTTATTAAATGATAATGTTACAATACACTTAGTCTATTGTCACTCAATACGTAAGGTTCTTGAACTCGTAGGGATTCATCATTCTTAATACTTTTAATTGAAACTGCTGAAATCTGGAAATTACTTCTCCTTTTATTAGAAATATTGACCTTTCGAACATATTGATAAAAATCTACATCTAGAAACTTAATTAAAGATAAGTCATAATCAGTGTCTAAATTCCTAATAAAAACATAGATGTTATTTTGTTCTCATTTTAGTCTTCCATCCACAAGTACATGTAGAGAGATTAAAAAATATTCAAGAAAGTGTTGTTGTTCCTGAATTGCCTAAAGCAATCAAATCACTCTGAAGAGACAACATATTTTTATTTGCATGCAATCAGTAAATGGTGTATCCTGGATTACCAGCAAAGCTGGGTAACCCTCGTGAAAAGCAGAACCAGAGTAGACCTTTGGTGTACAATATTGCACACACAAGAAAAAGGAACAAGCAGACAGATTGGAGTTTACAGTTCACGGTGGAATCTTTAAGATATATCCATCAATGTTACTTTCATAGTTATACACTCATACTAGACCAAGCCTAGTATGTTTGACATGTATATTGGTGAATAGGAACAATTGCTTCACTGATCCTTCTACCATTGTTGTCATTCAAGATCAATTCAGCTCGTTATGAATGTTGCCTTAGAAGGATAATTTAAGCAATTCCTGTCTGGGGGCTGAGCAGCTCATAGCTTTCATCATCAGTTTACATGGGTTTGGGTGGTACCTTTTACCATTGGTCAAAACTATATGTATCAGCATCAGAAAAATATACTGTGTAACAATAATGGACTTCAGTTATGCAGTCTTGACCATCAATTTGACTTTTTAAAATCTTTATTCCATCCTTAGCCCAGAAACTGCTGGCCCCATCATTTTTCTCTATTGAAGAGCAAAAGCATTATAGAATACAAAAAATAATTCCTTAAAGAAAAAGAGAGAGAGTCAAGTATTATTTAATTTAATTTCACCAAGCATATGGTGTTAATAGATTTTCAATCTAGAGTTGACAGTATTTTTTTTCTTCAGTTATCACATTGGTGATAGTAGAAAACAGGTGATAGTCTGTATTAAGACTAACATTCAATTAAGCATTAAAGGGAAATATAGCTCAAATTGTCAAATGTTTAATTATAAAAAAACTGTTGAGTTGTGAACAGCTTTGCTATTAAATGCCTAGGCGTTTAATGAAAAAAAAAAAGCACATTCTCTTAACTTCTTTTGTTTAAAAAAATACCCATCATCTAAGAATTGTTTATTAATCCGTTTATTTAGCAAGGTTTAATTATTATATTCTCAAAAGATAAAAATAATCTGTGCCACTGAAATATTTGAATAGCACATCATTTCACAAAGCAACACATAACTTCTGGGGCAGAGAATCCTTTTCTTTTCCTCCAAATTATGCAGACATGTCTAAAAAAAGAAAAAAGAAAACAATACCAGAGAAAAGAAATAAAAGCCTGTTGGTCAGACAGACTTGGAAGTAGCTCCATTTATTTTCAGACACAAAGCATACTAAGCATATGCTAAGTAAAGAGAGAAAAAGAGCAAGCAAGCCACTCAGTTGATCAATGATCAACTTGCTTGCTCAGCTGGAAGGAAATTCTATTACATTTATGGAAGCTTAGTTAAGTATCGTAGTGCCTGTCTTCTGGAATTAGTTTTCCTCTGAGATCTAAATGGCGCTCACCTTGACAATGTTCTGGAGGATAATAAAGCCCTGTTTGTCCAAGGATATGCTATCAAGTTTACCATTTTCTATTTAGACTGTTCATTTTTTTAAAAAAAAATCTAGTTCTTACACTGTGAACTGCTCAGAATCAGTCTAGAACCGGGAGCACCTATATATCTTGAAATTTACAGCATATGGGTTAGAGAGATACTAAGAACAGATAAAACACACACCTGTTTTAATGATTAAACAAGAGTTAATTCTGTATTTTTCTGAATGTCCTGAAATATCTCTCTCTTTGCACAGTTCCAATAATTTTGTGCCTTGCAAGTGCTGAAAATTTCAGCCTAGTATCCCTACAGAGTGACCTTCTTGGAGGATGAAAAAAGAGGAGAAGAAGAAGGATATATATTTGGTATATACTACATTTATAGTCTATACCAAATCCGTTATGTAGTTAACCTATCCATATTGAAAACCCTTTCTTTTTCAAATCTTTAAGAGATTGAAAGATGGCTAGCACTGATGTTACCTAGTTTGGGTAATGAAACATCTGCAAGAAAACAACTAAGTTCCAAGACCACTGAGGACCCCTCATTGAAAGATGTAATTTTACTTAACCATGCGATTTTTTTTCTCATTTCAAGAGATACATAATCTATCAAGTACAGACTCAAAAAGTGACTAAGGCCAGGAACCATTTCATCAGGGGAGGGAAATGCAAGAACTAAGGCAGGACTCAAACTCACAGCCCACGGGCCAGGTGCATCACATGCTGGCCCCGCCCCCATCCAGTTTAGCGAAGGGGAAAAAAAGTCCCAGTACATCATGTGATGCTGCCATGATGCCGTGAGTTTGAAACCCCTGAACTAAGGAGTAAAAGGATCCCTTAAGTCTGACAAGGTTTAAGACACCAAAATTTACACAAAGGATGTTGATAGTCAATAAATGCTGCATCCCTGTTCTATTTGAAGTGACAATTCTTTGGAAGAGTTTAGCTTCTGTTTATTTGATACATAGTGAGATATACTTGGATCATGGCATCATTTCAGAAAAGAATATCTAAAATATACAAATGTGAACATATAAAATACAAGAATCTGAACACGTTTTTCTCTATTTTTCAGAGATTTATCCATGTTTTGATTATTTGAGATGAAGTGTTTGATGTCCAAGTTTAAAATACCCCACATATCCTATATCTTTCCAGTTATTGTATTGTTTACAGCTCAATTCCTTTCCCCTTTTCTCTTTTCTCTGTCTCTCTTGCAGTATTGTGTCCTGCAAATGAATTGCGCCTTGATTCAACTGGAGTAATCCTAAGCCCAGGCTACCCAGATAGTTATCCAAACCTTCAAATGTGTGCTTGGACCATTACAATAGAAAAGGGTTATAATATAAGCATTTACTTTGAATCCTTCCAGACTGAAAAAGAATTTGATATACTTGAGGTGTTTGATGGTAACTAAATGATATTCAACTTTGAATGTATAATAGTTGCTTTATTAAGTAATATTACATTATGCATTATATCAGGAATAACACAGTGTGACTGTTACGTGTAATTAATGAACATTTTCACATGCTATGAACAGATGGCTGCAATATATTGCATTATTCAAATGATTATATATCCCAGAATAATGTTTAACATTTCTCTAATGTTGGCCTTTCTTTTTTCCTCATATGTGTTCCCTGGGATCAAGGACCAAACAGTCACAGCCCATTGCTAATCTCCTTAAGTGGAGATTATACTTCCTCTCTCAATATAACAAGCACTGGCCATGAAGTATTTCTCCGATGGTCAGCAGATCATGGTACTAACAAAAAGGGTTTTAGGATAAGATACATAGGTAAGTCACTCCTTCCCCTTTTTTTCATTCTACTTCAAAATAATCAATAAGGGGAACAACTGGCAGATTGGTATGGAAGAGAAATGGAAGCTGGACAAAGTCTATATAGAGAAGGGAGAAATAAGATATGGAAGATGTTATTTTAAAATCCAATGAAGTGAAAGTTCAGTTCTATTGTCAATATAATATCTAATCCAAGATATGATGGTTTTCTTTCTTTCTTTCTTTCTTTCTTTCTTTCTTTCTTTCTTTCTTTCTTTCTTTCTTTCTTTCTTTCTTTCTTAATTTCCTTTATTTTTTCTTTCTTACTTCTCTTATTTTCTCTAGTTCAAAGTAGCCAACTACCAAATGACCTCAGAATAATTTGCCTGCCTTCAAGGAAAGTAACAACATTAGCTTAATCATGGCAGCTCTTTCTGGAACAATATACTGTACTTTCTTTTAAACTTTTGCTTATTTGTGTTTAGGAATGTAGGCAACCATGAAGCATGTAATTCTATTTAGGTTTCTTTACATTTTGGTTTCAACTCAAGAAGAACTCACACCTTTACCTTGAATTTCACTTTAGACAAGATTTATGTGGCAATTTTAAAATGGAACAATGTCTATTCCTACAAGGTGTGATCTGGGAAGTTATTTTTAGGAGAAATACAATAGTGGTTCCATTCCAAATTGGAGATTAACATATGAACAAAATGTCCATGAGTTGGCAACAGTAATTTATTACATTTCTTGAATCCCAAGATTAAAACATTAATATATATATTAAAAAAGATTCAAGCATGTGGCTTTTAAACAGTCACCACATACACAAAGAGGATTTATCACTAGAATTCTGGTTTCTGTAAACCAGTGTTCATTTCTGAATTATCCTAAAGATCTTTAAATTATAAGCCTGTTTTCCTACAATTTTTCTAATCAGCAGCTTCCTTATAAGAAGATATGGATGTGAAAGATAGCCTGCTGTGCAAAACTCCACTGTAGTGAACAAAAGAAAGAGAGAAAGAGACAAAGAGAGATGTACATTTATAGAAAATTAACAAGTCATTTCCATATTCCATGTTTTGTGACTCTCTGTCCTCTTATTCAGCCAGGAAATATGTGTCATTTTTCTTGATCTTTCTTCCCAATATTAAATTACCTTGAGCTCACATTAAAAATAAGTACAATTACAAATTTGTACAATCTTCAAATGGAAAAATTAAACAGATGACAGTTAACACAGTATAAGTAAAATTGTACTTGTAAGTGACTTTTCTTTCTTTACAAATGGGGAGAATTCATAATGTTGGTACTTGAGGAAAAAGACAATATTCCTTTGGTTCTTATTTATAAGCTTTATTTCAATACTGATATTTGCAACATCTCTTTACCCATGGGTATAAAAACATTGGAAGTTGCAACATCCTGTTGGCTGATTGGAAATTTAGTTTAACTATATAGATCTCACTCTCTACATGTCTGTCCTTCTATGCATTACCACATGATTCCCTTTTCCCCAGAAGGGAAATGATGCCAGGGAAAAGATCCCCTATAATATGAACCCCAGATAAATGGATTTATTTTTTTCTCTGTTAGGTAAACAGGGTGATTTTATTTTCCCACTGTTTGTAGCATCATTGCTAAAAAGCAATCACACATATAATTCCTGCAGACACCTGTCTGCTATTAAACAGTGCAATAATTAACATCCATAGGAGGAAGAAATTAACACATTGTTTCTTTTGTTCCATTTTTCAAGCTCTTTACTGCAGTACTCCAGAGTCACCCCCTCATGGTTTCATTGTAAGCCAGACAGGAGGGCAGCTGAACAGCATGGTTCGCTGGGCTTGTGACCGAGGATTCCGTCTCATTGGGAAAAGCACTGCTGTGTGTAGAAAATCTCCCCTTGGATACTATGCATGGGATGTACCTGTACCAGCCTGTCAAGGTTAAGATTTTCACTACAAATTTACCTTCTCACAGTTTGGCTCTGATAATGTTAGCCCTTGAAGTAAACCAGGTCAAGAAACAGACATTACAAAAAATAAAATAAAATACTAGAACTCTATTGTATGGAGACTAGCTATAAAAACAGAATTTTGAAAGCCTGGTAGATTTTCTTGTTCCTTTCCTCTTTTTCTCATCAGAGTCAAGGTGGGCTTGATCTTGAGTATCTTCTTCACTCCTTTCTTTAGTGGGGGGAGGCTTAATTACTGCCCCATATTTTTTTTCCAGGCTAACCCTGTACATTTCTACAAATGCCAACCAACCCTTTTATCCTAGTTCATGGGCAGTCCTGCTTACTTTCCTTAATATAGCACATAGCTGCCAGTTAAAGAATACACATATCTCCAGATGATGTAGTTTAAATGGTTTGCCAGTTGCTTTCCAGTAACAGTTAATAGTAAGAGTTGTTTTGGGGGGCATGTATAGATAGGCACATGAGGAAGTCAGGTGGCAAAAAAACTTGACATTATCCACTTGCATGGAAATTGTGATTCAAATATGGAAAGGGAATTATGACAACATGATATCCACTTCTTCATTTTGGCACCATTGCTGCTAATTGAAGATGACTGAAATCCAAAATAAATTGAGTCTTATGGTCTTTACCATAGATCTTCATCCATTGGAACTTACTCAGGTAATAGGTTACCACATAGAAATGATGGTATGAGGCAAAGTGAGCAGTTCTTATTCTTAAATCACTCTGGTAGTCACTGATTATCTTTACTTGATTGTCATCAATAGGAACTTCATATGCACCAAAAATTTATAACTGTTAACTTAGCTGATATCAGAACTTATGATATTTAATGTTCACACTGGAATTTAATAAATATATTTTTGCCTTATCATCATTGGACATTAGAGAATTGGTAATTAGAGAAAGGGTCCTATCACAGAGTCTTGACTATGGAATGCTGTCCTATGAGACATGCTCACAATAAGATTTCAAACTTACTTTTTGTCAAAATCCTGGCCAGAACTTCTGACTTTTAACCTACATGGCTTAGGAATGGATTACCTAGAGGAATCATCTTTTTTTTTTTTTCAAGACTCGGTACTCCTCTAACCAGTGGTGGAATTCAATTTTTTTTTAGTACCAGTTCTGTAGGTGTGGCTTGATGAATGTGACAGGGAAAGGATACTGTAAAATCTCCAGTCAGAGGTGGTATTTGCCGGTTCTCCAAACTACTCAAAATTTCCACTACTGGTTCTCCAGAACTGGTCAGAACCTGCTGAATACCACCTTTAACTCAATTTAGCAGAATGGGCATGCTGCAGATTTTGTCAGCCAAAGAGTGTTGACTGGCAGGCAGTAGAAGATGAGCTTTTTCTATTCATCTTGAGCAGAAGAAAGGGCCCTGAGGATGTGGAACATCCTCCCATGGACATTAGAATGGTCCCAACCCCCTAAGCCTTAAGGTCCTAAAAACCTGGATATGATACCAAGCCAATTGTAATATATTTTTTTAATTGTAAGAAATCTAGAGTCATTGATTGAGATGGGCAGCTATAGAAATTATTTTTACAATGTTAATGAATGTACTTTTAAAAAAAAAACAAATGTAGCACTTAGAGATTTAGATCTCTATCATGGGTTGCTTTAACCCTTGGATATCACATTGTTGTCATTTTTTGTTTTAATTAATATTTAATTGTATTTTATGAGTTTCATTATTATGTTTATTTTGTGAGTTTTATTATTTGGATAAAAGCACTCCACATACTGGAGATAAGCAGAATATAAGCACTGCAAAATTAATTAATATCGAGATATTTTTATCAGCCTAGGTTATATACAACGTATAATAACTTTTTAATTTGTTTTATTTTTGTTCATATTTGGTGCATAACTTTCAACTTGAAAAATATCAACTTGAAATATGAATTTTATATTGCATTATTATTATTGTTATTGTAGTTGTTGTTGTTATTGCTATTATGTTCACTATAATGTGAAATCACAGCTGCCAGTTATTTACCTGATTTTGGCCCTTCATAAGTTTCAAATTATAAATCAAGAACCTAGGATGTTTTAGGATCAGCATAGTATATGTTTTATTCCAATCAGAGTGGCCTTTTGTAATTGACACATGGAATTTTTGTCAATGTGCAGATTTTCTAAGAGCTCTCCAAGAATTTTTGGTATGGCACCCAAAGTGGCAATAACTACTGAGACCACCATGGCTGGTTTATGTCATAATGTTTCAACTTTGATTTTCACTGTTCCCTAATAGTGCCACAAATTAACCACACTGTCTTCTTGTATTATAATAGTTAGTTGCACAGTCAGTTAGACTGGATTTGGCATTGTTATCCACCTATTTAGGTGCTCCTAAAGATCTCAGGATAGGCACATGTTGTTTGATGGTTTTAAATGTTTTATTACAGGATGTAAGCTATTCCAAGTAAAGCTGCCTTTTGTAATTGATTGGTAATTTTGTCAATGCCAATTGTGTTCAAGAGATGTTCCAATTGTTTGGTGATTATTTTATTATTATTAACTGCAGTATTATTTTATTAATAATGTTTTGTTTTGTATTGTTTAATTAAACGTATAATGTTTTCTAGGAGACCGGAATATTATTGTTATTCATAATGTTAATAGCAAACTAATCTTAAATAATCTTAAATGAATTGGTGAAATGACTACCAGAATATTTGCTGATGTTTGTCTCATGCAGCATTGTCTGGAACAAATTTCATTAGCATCCACCCTTCATGAAAATTATATCGCATATCACCTTTCATATTATACCACTCATAATAATAATATATTATTTTAATGTAAATTTTCTTTAAATGCATTTTCTACCTAAAGCATGAGTATATATTAATACACAATGTTAGGAATATGAGTCACCTAACAGGTATTTGGGTTAGAAATATATAAACCAGGATAGACATTTTAAAACTGTCTCTTTAAGAGCATGCTAAAAACTGCAATTGGGTGTGGTTACTTAAACGGCCATAAGATGAAGCCAGAAACCTGGTTTGTCTTGGTCTGAGTCTCAGAAGAGAGTGTTAGTGTATCTCTGTTTCCTTCTGTTGGAAAGTATTGCCTTTCCTCCATTTTATCTAATTGACTGATATTCATGGATTTGATGTAAGTTTGTTACTGAACTGTTTTTTGACACTGGACTTTGTTATTGAATTATCCCTGGATTGAAAACTGACTGATTTAACCTGTGAATGACTTTGTCCTGCCTATTTTGAACTTTGCTTAAACCTTTATTGAAAGTAAAACCCTACATTTACTGTACAATATATCTGTATGCTGTGTGTGTATTATTCAAACACTATTCTCTATACATCTCCCTCTTTGCACTCCTTCTCCTAACGGGGAATTACCTCAACAGTGGTTATGGGCCCAGACCATACCAGGCTCTGATAACTGAGAGTTAGTGTGAATGCACAGTACTGTATACAGACAGCTGTTAACTGTTTAATTGTGGGTTACTATCCTGATAAAGATGACACAAGACACTTCAACAAGGCTATCACTGATAACCTGATTGGATGGAACATACTATGTTTCCTGATCTATGAAGTGCAGCCTACTTCTATGTAGAAAAGGTTTATGGAATGTAGTTCAAGACCCACTGTTATGTTCTGCGCATGGGTGCAAGGAACAGAGACGAGGCAGTGAACAGTGAACTTCAACTCTTTATTAAACATTCTGAACAGAGCAAAAAACCCTAGGGCAGCAGCAGCCCTTTTATAGGGCAGGTTGCTGACCTATTAGCCAATGAGAAACTTGGAAGTATCAAACCCTTGAACCAATGAGAATGGCTCGTTAACAGCCAATCAGATTCCCCAGAATGGACCAATCCGATATCGCTATTATCGGCCAATCAGAAGAGCAGGATTAGAACCCTGCTTTTTCTTAAGGTTTGTTAAACTTTATTTAAGCGCTTTTATTAGTTCATAACACCTCTTCCCCCCGGGTTCCGTTTGAGGGGTGCGGTGACGTAATCCCTAAGAGATGTAGGTTGTTTTAACTGTCTATTGGATTTGTGCTGTACCACTGGTTCCTGTCTGCGGTCCGGTTTCGGCGGGACATTTTTGGACATATCTGGTACAGGTGGTTCCGCATCCTCACTGGACGACTCGGTGCCGCTAATGCTGTCATTGTTGTCCTCTGATCTTTGCGGGCTCGCCTCCGTTGGGGTATTCCTCTGTAACTAGGAGAGTCCCCTCCCTGATTCTTCTTCATTTATCGCGCCCGATTGCTGACTTCCTTCGTTTCTGCTTTCCACCATTTCGAATTTGGTTTCTTCGACATCCCCTCCCCCCTCAGTTTGGGAGTCACAGGAGTCATGGGAACTGGGTTGTAGCCTAGAGCGAAGCTGATCTATATGGCATTTCCATATTTTTCTGTCGCAGGTTTGCACACGGTACGATCTGGGCCCGGTGGTTTGAATTACGGTTGCTTCGACCCATAATGGTTCACCGGAGAGGTTTTTGGTGAAAACTAAGTTGCCTACCTTGAACTCGCAGCATTTTCCGATAGATCCACAGGGTTTCTCTGGCTTGTTTGACAGGTGAAGCCGGTCGAGATGGGAACGGAGCTTGCGTCCCATCTACAGTTCAGCTGGGGTCTTGTTGGTAACGCTGTGCGGAGTGATGTGTTGGAGTAGGAGTATTCTGTTTATTTTGTCGTCAATGTCCCCATAGTCCATTTTGTGGAGAGTTTTTTTGACAAAGTGTACCATGCGCTTGTCCCTGCCGTTAGCCGCAGGGTGCACTGGCAAAGTTAGCGCATGGCGGATACCCCGATCTGCTAAGTATTGTTCAAATGCCAGGGCGGTGAACTGGGGTCTGTTGTCGGAGACCAGAAAGTCTGGCAGCCCGTGCGTTGCGAATAGCCTGTTCAATTTTCGGATGATGGACTCTGTTGTAGTATTCTTCATTTCGTGGATCTTGAGCCAGTTGGAATAGGCATCCACTGTTAGGAGGAACATATGTCCTTTAGTAGGTCCCACAAAATCAATGTGGATGCAGGACCACGGCCCCCGGGGGGTTTCCCACTCTGTTGGAGTTGATCTAGGTGGGACACTGCTGACTTCTTGGCACTTTAAGCAAGTCTTTACCCAGGCTTCGATCTGTTTGTCGATGCCCTGCCACCACGCATAGCTTCATGCGAGCGCTTTCATACGCACGATGCCGGGGTGACCATCATGCAATGTTTTCAATACTGCTCATTGTAACCTCTCTGGGACGACGACTCTATCTCCCCATAGGATGCAGCCTTTTTGCGAAAACAATTCTATTTGCCGGTTTCTGAAAGGGGTGAAGTCGTCAGGGGTTTGTTCTATTGGCCATCCTCATTCAACCCAGCTAAGAACTCGTGCCAAGAGAGGATCTCGTTTTGTTTCGATTGCAATGTCTCTGGCTGTTAGCGGTGGTGAATGTAGTGTTTCAATCTGGAGTGTCGTAAGGATTGGAGCTGAGTCATTGACGGTTTCTGGAAGTGGGGCACAGCTCAATGCATCAGCGTGGGGAATGGCTTTCCCCGGGCAGTGTTGTAATTTATAGTTGTACGCAGCTAAAAACTCCGACCAGCGAATCATTCTAGGTGACAATATATAGGGGGTTGGCTTGTCTCCCGCTATAATCCCTAGCAAAGGTTTGTGGTCGGTAACAATAGTAAAAACTCATCCATACACATATTCATGAAACCATTTCACAGCAGATACAACAGCAAGAGCCTCTTTGTTGATCTGGCTAAAGTTATGTTCAGCCTTTGATAGGGTCCTTAAAAAATAGGCAATAGGGGCCTCACTACCATTTGGTAACACATGACTCAAAATGGCTCCTACTCCAAACAGTGACACATCACATGTAATTGTGAAAGGTAGAGTCTCGTTATACTGCATTAAAACAGCATCTGAGGTTAGTAAGTTTTTCATTTGTCGGAATGCGTGCTCCTCGCGGTGTCCCCAGACTCAGGTTGCTTTTTTGTCGAGAAGTCTATGTAGGGGCTCAGCTATGGTCACTTTCTGGAGCAAGAAGATGTTGTAAAAGTTAATGAGCCCCAGGAAAGCTTGGAGATCAGTCCTATTTCTGGGTCTTGGGGCGTTTTTGATTGCCCTTAGTTTGCTATTAGTGGGGTGAATGCCTTGTTTATCGATCAGGTACCACAGGAACTCTACTTTATCTGTACACAGTTGACATTTTTTTTTTTAACCTTAAGGCCAGAGTCTTTAAATTTCTGGAGGACCATTTTAAGATGCTTTTCTAGTATTTCTCTATTCGGGGCAGCAATTAAAACATCATCAAAGTATGGCACGACTCCCTTGATCCTTTGCAAGAGTCTCTCCATCAGACTTTGAAAAATCCCTGGGGCTACACTCACTCCGAATTGGAGTCGGTTGCACTTAAAGGTGCCTCGGTGTGTGACGATCGTCTGTGCCTCTGCGGTTTTTTTTATCTACAGGCAGTTGCTGGTATGCCTGTGCTAAATCCAATTTAGCGAAGACTTTTCCACCCCCCAGGGAATGGAGAAGGTGTTGTACCACCAGCACCGTGTAAGCGTTCTGTTGAAGGGCGTGATTAAGGGTAGCCCGGTAGTCCCCACAAATCCTTAATGATCCATCCGGTTTGATGGGTGTTACAATTGGAGTTTCCCAACGAGCGTGGTCGGTTGGTTCTAAAACACCCTGGGCTATTAATTTATCGAGCTGCTCATCAATTTTTGGTTTAAGGGCAAAAGGTACCCAACGAGGCTTAAGGCGGATGGGGGCTACTTCAGGGTTAAGGTTAAATGATATCAGGGTCCCCTTGTACTCGCCTAGTTTGTCTGCAAAAACTTCCTGGAATTCCTGGACGATGGCCTCCTCCCAGTCATCGCTTCTGGTTTGGTGAATGCCAGCTACCTCGATCCCGAGTGGGGTGAACCACTGAAGGCCTAACAAGCTAGGCCAGTCACGGTTGACAACAGTCAGTGGTAATGATGCAGTATGATTTTTGAATGATACTTGGACTTGGCTGGATCCAACGACCGGAATTTGGTTCCCCTGATAATCTCTAAGTATGATTCTTTGGGATCTGAGGTCTTGACGCTGGATGGCAGGGATTAATTGTTTAAGAGTCTTCCAGGAAACCATCGAGAGGGATGATCCTGAATCAACTTCCATCACACAAGGCTGGTTTTCGATGGCGACCTTCACTCGGATCTTCTTTGCATCTAGCGATGAGGCATGACCGATTGTAATGGTTTGGCGTGCCTCTTCTCTTCTCGATAAAATGGCCGGTGTTTTATTTCTGTAGGAGTGGTTGTTCCATTGGTGGTTCAAATGTTCCCGACTCAAAGGGCGATTCCCTGTGGTCTGGCGGTAGTTGTTTCCCCTCTGAAGTGGACTGGATCCTTGCTTGCTTCTACAGACCTTCCTGATGTGGCCTCTTTTCCCACAGAAATGGCAGAGCGCGTCGAGGAATTTGCAGTCTGATTGCAGGTGGTTTGCCCCACAACCCGCGCATTGGTGCAGTAGTCTTGGATTCCGCTGATGGCATTGGTTACATTCAGACCGGAGAACAATGAACAAGCTCTTTGTATAATTAGACTAACACTGAGTGAGCAGCAGCTAGTCCATATTCTTGGAGAAGAGACTGCTGCTAAGTGTTGGGAGAATTTGAAGAGGAGTTGTTGGTCTCCAGAAACATCTTGAACCGGTCTATGTATGAGTCCCAGTCTTCTTGTGCCGGGTCAAATGGAGCGGGTGGTATGGCGCCGCCAGACATGGTTTCCGTTGTCAATGTGCCTTCAGCCACGTGCTCTGTTTGGTGCTCTGTAGTGTTCAGTCAGCTCTGATGTCTCCGCATCCCACCCTCGTCGCCATTGTTATGTTCTGCGCATGGGTGCAAGGAACAGAGACGAGGCAGTGAACAGTGAACTTCAACTCTTTATTAAACATTCTGAACAGAGCAAAAATCCCTAGGGCAGCAGTAGCTCTTTTATAGGGCAGGCTGCTGACCTATTAACCAATGAGAAACTTGGAAGTATTAAACCCTTGAACCAATGAGAGTGGCTCGTTAACAGCCAATCAGATTCACCAGAATGGACCAATCCGATATCGCTATTATCGGCCAATCAGAAGAGCAGGATTAGAACCCTGCTTTTTCTTAAGGTTTGTTAAACTTTATTTAAGCGCTTTTATTAGTTCATAACACCCACCAGATGTAAATGCTTGGGATCCAGCTAATGAGGATGATGCCAAGAAGCTTGTTGACTTTAAACAGAACAATGAACAAGCTCTTTGTATAATTAGACTAACACTGAGTGAGCAGCAGCTAGTCCATATTCTTGGAGAAGAGTCTGCTGCTAAGTGTTGGGAGAATTTGAAGAGGATTTATGTTCATGACAGTGTAGGTGCACACATACATCTTACACGTATGTTTAGAGCAGGTCTTCTAAAAAGTGGAGATATGTTAGCTCATTTAAACTTCAGGAAAAGAACTTTTCAAGAGCTACATGAAAAAAACTGATATTTTCAGAGCTGCATCAAGTTTACATCATTCTTTCCTCATTGGATAAAAGTTATGAAGATTATGTATCTTCACTGGAAGTCCTGCCCAGAGATAAATTGCCATTGACTGACATAACTGGAAGATTGTTAGAAGAAGCAAGAAGATGGCTGGATAGGGGCCAACTGAGGAAGGAACAACCACAAGAAGAGGATTTGTCTTCAACTGCCTCTACTGTTAGGAAATGTTTTTCTTGTGGGGCTAGAGGACATATAGCTAGATTCTGTTAGAAGGGAAAACAACAGAATACTGGCAAACACCAGAAGGCCAAGAAGAATGTTAGTTTAGCTATGTCTAGCAATTCACCTGTAAACCATGATTTCTGGGTTGTTGATAGTGGAGCATCGCAATGCATTACTAAAGATAGAAAAGGGTTTTTCAAGATGTCCATGAGTAAACAACATGTATCATTGGCAAATGGATGGAAGATTAAAGCTTCAGGTGAAGGCACTGCATATTGTTCTTGTTTCAACGAACATTTAACTATGTGATATGTACCTAAACTGAAATTTAATTTATTATCAGTAAGGGCTTTAGTTAATCTTGGTTATGTAGAAACCTTTCGGGAAGATAACTGTATAATAGAGAAAGAGGGTAAAAGTATTACTGCTACATTAGAAAATGATTTATATGTGATACATGATGACTAGTTGAAGAGGGCTAACTTAGTTTATAACAATGTTAAGCCACATGATGAATGTATACATTAACTGCATAGATGTCTAGGGCACATTAATTTCAAAATGCTCAAACTGTTGAATTATCAGAGGGTGTAAAATTGAAACCCTGTAGCAAGTATTTAAACTGTAATGCTTGTAGTCAAGAAAAGAATAAGGTTACTCCTGCAAACAGACTTAATGGGTTTAAGACCAAAAAACCTTTAGAGGTTCTGTTTGCTGACCTAATTGGTCCTAAGAAATCAAGTTTAGGAGGTCCCTGTTATATTTTGAGTATTATGGACCATTATTCACGATATGGTTTCTGCTATTTTATGAAAAACAAAACAGAAACATTCCAACATTTCTTTAACTGGCTAAGGTTTGCTGAGAGAAAAATGAAAAGTAAAGTAATTACTTTAGTAACTGATAATGGGACTGAGTTTGTTATCAAAAGATTCCAAACTATACTGAAATTGGCTGGTGTTGAACATAAATGTTCTGCACCTTACAGACCACAACATAACTCATTTGTAGAATGAAGAGGGCAAACATTACAAGCCATGGCTTGCACTATGTTATCTGATTCAGGTTTACCTGAAATGCTGTGGGGTGAGGCCATAATGTGCAGTAACCATGTTTTAAACAATGTAGTTAATACAAGAACTGGAGAATTGCCATTCACTCGTTGGCATGGCAGAAAGCCAAATTTAAATACCTACACACATTTGGAGCTCCAGCATGGGTGCATATTCCCTCACAAGTAAGACTGAAAGGGCAACATAGAGCTAAGAAGTGATTTTTTGTAGGTTACAAGGCCAACCATGGATAGTTTAGATTCTGGGATCAAGGCACAGGTCATGTTTATTGTAGTGCTAATGCAAAATTTCTTGAGCATGTTGGGTGAGATAAACTGGAACAGGAATCCAACAATGATATTATTATTGACACCCAAATCGTCCCTAAGGATAAAATCAGAACATCCCAAATAACCATTAAAGAGGAAGAACAGGAGGAGGTAAAAGAACAGGAGCAGGTGGCACAGGAAAGTCCACCAGTTAGCCCTGTATTACCAAGACATTGAACCTGAATAACACGACCACCTGATAGATATCAGGCTACTGATATGTGTTGCTAGTGTTGCATGCCAAGTGAATACAGTTCCAAGTAATTATAGTGAACTAAAACTGTATCCTGTTAAGGATCAGGCTGCTTGGCAGAAAGCAATGGATAAGGAACTAGAATCATTAAAAAGACTGGAGGTATACAAAAATGTTAAATTACCACCAGGTAAACATGCCATAGGATGTAAATGGATATATAAACTGAAGACAGGTATGGATGGGACTGTTACCCATAAAGCCAGGTTAGTAGCACAAGGGTTCAATCAGACAGCAAATGACTATGATGAGTTGTTTGCACCTAGTCTGAAGGCTACTACATCAAGGGCGACATTAGTGTGGGCAGCTAAGGAGAAATACATTGTAAATCATTTGGATGTAGAGGCAGCTTGTCTGCATGCACTATGGCAACACACTATATATTTAAAGAAACCTTTAGGTATCAAAGATGATAATAATGATTGCTGGAAACTGAAAAAGAGTCTTTATAGTTTAAAGCAATCAGGATATGAGTGGAACCAATGTATAGTTAAAGAATGAACTAAGATAGGCTTTGTAGCTGGCATGGCTGATCCATGTTTGTTTAAAAGAGAAAGTAATGGTATGATTTCATTATTGTTAATTATTGTTATTGTTATTGATGTAATTTGTTACTGAACTGTTTTTTGACACTGGACTTTGTTATTGAATTATCCCTGGATTGAAAACTGACTGATTTAACCTGTGAATGACTTTGGACTGCCTATTTTGAACTTTGCTTAAACCTTTATTGAAAGTAAAACCCTACATTTACTGTACAACATATCTGTAGGCTGTGTGTACATTATTCAAACACTATTCTCTACATGTCTCCCTGTATGCACTCATTCTCCTAACGGGGAATTACCTCAACACACACTTACGGTTAACATTTGTAATTTAAACATACTATATACAAGTGAATACGCACATAGAAAAATGCCAGCAGAATGTTTTCCCAATTTTATGCAAAACATTTACTGGTGGAGGCATGATTTCAAGGATTTGAAATTTCCTGAGATCCAATTCTTAAAAGGTTAAAGAGTTTCAAACAGAAGACACCATTTAAATTTACTGAAATCAAGGTTATTTTAAAACTCTTATGTTGATTATTTAAGTTTTATGGATTTATAAATGTAGCCGAATGCTCTACAAATGCCTGTGTATTTGAGAACTTAAGGGCAATATGATTTTCTTAGCTGAGCTCATCTATCTATTTGACTTAATTATCATTTGGTAATTCATGAATAAAATAGCTACATGCAAAATGTTTTCTGGTCAGACTGTCCTGGCCCTATAAAGTTCTGTTCAGGGGTGGGCTTCAAAAATTTTAGCAAAGGGTTCTCTGCCCAATTGCTGGGTGGCCTCTTGCCATCGGGTGGGGGTCATTTTTGCCCTCCCTGAAGTCCAGAGGCTTTCTTCGAGCCTCCAAGAGGGTGAAAACAGCCTCCCTGGGCTCCAGAGGCTCTCTGGAAGCTGGAAACAGGCCCATTTCCAGCCTTCCTGAGCTTCCAGGAGGTCCATTTTTTACTCTGCCCAAGTGTCCGTGTGCATCCTGCACTTACCTGTATCCCAAATGGGCTGCATGGGATTCCTGGGAGGGGCAGGACAGGGTGGGCAGGGCCAGCCATGAGAGGGATTTGGGGATTCTTCAAACTGCATAGAATCTTAGGGGCTAGGGGCTCTCCCAAACCCCTGCAAACCCCCAGCAGCCCAGCCCTGGTTCTGTTCCTGCTGACTAGTTTAGATTTGTAGGATTGTTTGGATGTTTGTTTGTTTTTTTCCCCCATTCTAATTCTTGGAATCTCAAGCAGCAATAATAATGTGAAAACCTTTGTCTATGTCTACATATGTGAATCAATCCACAAATGAAACTGGATTTTTATTTTTATTTTTTACTATTTTTGTCTTCCTGTATCTAAAGGGAGTAGCATATGCAGTGTTCAAAAACAGTTCAGAAAAAAAATTGTTGGAATGAAACAAGGGGAAGAGCAATGTATTTTTAAAACAGATGTATCTTTTTTTTTTTTTTTAGATTCCCATGTAATCTGGAATACAAATGTGTCTCTTTGATTAGTTGATATACAAAAATAACCATGTCTATTATGCAGCAGCATCCTATGACAAACTCATTTGGAAGTCAAGAAAAAAAAAAATTATGGCTTATAAGAGGAATGCTGTACTCATACTTGATCATACTTCTTCCAAACAATGCTCAAAGCGTGCATACTTTTTGTACAAAGTTTGAGCTATTAAAGGGCTTAAAGGGATTCAATTAAAGGGAAATAACTCTTGACTTGGACATTCATTATATACAGAAGTTGTTTGAAACCTGGATAATAATAATAATGATGGGGGGTGCTTGATGCTCTCTGAGTTTGATTGTTTTCTTGCAGGTATTTCATTACAAAACTAAGTAACATCATAAGTGCTAGAAGGGAGTGGGGTTCACGCTCCATTTATATACAGTACTAGTGGCTTGCCTGTCAGTATTGGTAGAGTGTCCTTGGTGGTTCCTTGATTAGCTGTTTATCTGAGTTGGTAATTAATTGATTGAGCTTTTGTTTACTTCTTATCTTTTGTCTAGTATTAATCTTGTTCCCAAAGGTATTTTTTTCAAGAGGCCAGTGGACTTTCTGGTTTTTCTTTGAAGACGTTTCACCTCCCATCCAAGAAGCTTATTCAACTCTGACTGGATAGTGTGGAATGGAAGGAATTATATTCCTTGTAGACAGTTGGTCATTAGCATACTTTTAGTGAGTCATTGAGGCCATATCTGTGTCATCAGGGTCACCTGAGTAGTGTAAATGGATATGGAAAACCTTGGATGACTGAGAATCTACATAAGCATATAAATCTTACTGTTAATCTCTGATTATTTAGGTGTTAATTGCTGGTGATGAGGTGTTTTGGTCTTTTTGATTGTCTTTTGAAAGATATGTACACTGATAGTGCAATTTCTATTTCTAATCTTAGATTAACAGAAAGTGATGTTCCTTTTTGCTGAACAGCATAAATCAGTATGTCTTTGCTTTCCATTTGTCTTGTCACCACAATTATGATTGATAATTTACAAAAGTCAGAGTGCTGAGTTTTGCCATTCTTACAAGTAATCAGATACCCTTTATGTTATCTTAGCCACCTGAAAATCACTAATTGATGAATAGCTAAGTGAATTCAGTAAGATCAACATTCTAACTAATATGGATGGAGTTTCAAACTGATGGTCCTGATCCTCTGAGCAGTACCCACTGCTGGAAAAATGAAGAAGAGGTTGAGGAATGCTATGGCTCAGTGGTGGCTCATAGATATATGAGATTCCTAGTCTGTGACATGGTTCTGAGCAATTGAATCAGAACTCAGAAGCTCCATTCAGGCTTGAAAGACTTTTTATTGAGTACATCATATTGGCACTTAGAAAGTTGAAGTTAGCTCTGAGTAATTCCCATGCTTCAGAGTAATAAAAAGAATAGAAACCCCACCCCCCACCCCTTTAGGTGTCCTGGGTCATGTTAACCAATAAGGTTAGCAGGATCTTCCCGCTCCGTCTTAGAAGATGTTCATTGCTATGTCCTTGGTTCACACGCTGCACCTGGTGAATTTTTTGTCTACTAGGCTCAGGCTCCACATTCCAGTTCTTTCTACTCCCCCTCCCAAAAGAGTGACAACTAAAAAACAAAGCAAAAGTAAACACGGCTTCAGCTGTAGTCATTTAGAAGTTGACAGTCTGCTTTGGCTGATGGTGCTACCATCTGCTGATGTAAAGATTTGAATTTTCAGAATGATTCTGAAGGACGGGTGGTATTGACTCCTCACCAAGACTTTGGCATCCTAGGCCAATGCCAATTTGTCCTTAGCCTAACCCTTACCCTGATGCAATGATATTTAAACATGTACACTACACATCATACAAACTGAGAATTATTCCTTAGTTAGGGTTGTAAAATAGGAGTAAGGGGCCAATAAAATATAGTGTCCCTTTTCAACAGCTATTTTTTACAAACATCAGATATTTGGAAGCAGATGGATACTTATATAAACTCTTCCAATGATGGTTCTCTATGGCTTCTAGAATACTTTTAATGACTTCCAAGCCAATAGTTCCTCTTTATTTTAGTTTTATTGAACTAGTTTGTTTGATTGGACTTGGTTCTAAAATATGCACATACAAAGACACAGGGGTTTTATTTTTACCCTCAGGAAAATCTCTAGCAAGTGAGAAAAAAAAAAATACTCACAAGTACATATCTATTATTTCTCCATACAGAATGCATTTAAATCTTTTAAACATGTCCATTAAATAAGCAAGCATCAGCGACAAATAAGCACAATTTCAAAACTTGAACAAATAATCTCTTTTGTTTCTTTTCAGTATTACAAATTATTCTATCAATGCTGATTGGCAGGTATAAAATTCAAAGCTATAAAAGAGATGGGGAACTGAATAGGTGACCTTGGTCTTCAGTTTGTATTGTTCCAGGCATCATATTTTTGAGGGAAATGAATACTACTTCTGACAGAGTGCTGAAAACCTTTATGATAAACTACTTGAATGAAACATGGTATCAAGACATATTCTGCTAGTCTAAGCCAATAAGAAAATAGAGCAAATAATTTGCAAAAAAAAGTATGGAAAAAATGTGTTATTCACCAAATGATCACCCAGAGAACAGTAGTGATGCTATGCTGCTAAATTAGCCAGCTAGTAAAAAACAGCAAGCAGTTAAACATATCACCTGAAGTCTTTATGGGAGTGAAACGAGAGTCCTTCTAAAACATCATTATAGAACCTGCTCCACTTTTCCTGTTCAGAAAAAAAAAAAATCATTCTTTTCTGTGGTGGTCTCTCATGAGGGAAGACACTGAGACGACGTCTTGAAGCAAGATAGGGATGAGAGCCCAGAGCAGACTCTGACACCCTCTTTTATTAGAAGCAATCCTTGTTAATGTAGCAATTTTTTTTAGCGTCTTATCACAAATGCATTACATCACACAGAATGCACTGATAATTCACATAAACATACAAAGCTGCAAAGTTTAAGTTTGCTATAATTCTGGGTGAGAAATGGCAACAGTTTGTCCTTGCTCCTTGTTCCATGTTGCAGTCAACTACCAGAAGGCCCGTTGTCCTAGCACGTACACAAAGAACAATTCCCACATCTCCCCTGTTTTTGTTTTTTAAGAGACAGGGAGTGTTTTAGTCCCAATAACAGCCTTTGTTAGGCATGGAGGCAAGAGTGCTGTGCATGCTGATGTTATCCGCAGCGTTCATGACTTCTTCAACCATCACAAACATCTTGTCCTCATCTGGATAGTCATAGGTTGACTCTCCTATTTCATCTTCGGATGGCAGTGGTTCGTATGTGTTAGTTATTTGTTGATTCCAGAGAGCCAATACCTGCGCAGTGGCTTTTTTCTCAGCCAAGAGGGATAAACTGTTAGAAATAGTGCGTACAAAGATGGGTAATACACAAGGCAATACAACACATCCCACAGCAATCATACCAATGAGCGCTACAATACTTGCAAACCAGGCAATTTTGGGAACAAGGATCTAAACATGTCTCTAAAATCAAGACCTAAAAAACGATATTGTACCCCTTTGGATTCAGGTGAGTATACAAGCAAATAGGATTACATTTGTCAGTGGTACATGCAGTAGAGCTTGATTTAACAGCGATATTAATATTTTGAGGACCTCTTACTTGAGCAGAGTCAATAGGTGGGGTATACCAGTAGTTGTAAACAGTGGTGGCCCCCACGTTAGTCCCGGACACCTTTTGAAAGAGATATTTCTTTTCCTGTAGATAAGATCTCTGCCAGCTGTGTGAGCCACAGGTAACTCCTGCAGCGTTGTTAGGACCTTGACCTTTGCTGATGGCAAAGCAAGCATCAAAACACATAGAAGTGTTGGTACCCCCCGAGTGACATTATGGGTTATGTACCCATTTTTTGCTTGACTGGTTGAGAACATTGAGGCAAGGTCAGAGCTGGATTCTCCTTTGTAGGCACAGACATACAACGTGGCGGTGATGGGCCCCACAGCCTTTGGTTCGTAGCATTGGATACCTTGTTTGGTGTAGCATCGTGCGTATTGAGTGTTGTTATGCAGTCAAGGGGAGACCGTGGTGGAGTGGCACTCAGGCTTCAAAGTATGATAGATCAGGGTGGATTGGGTTGTTGTTCCGCTGTGAGTAGTTTTGATGCAGGCATCGCAGGAGGATGGGGTGGCTGTCGTATCGGCAGGAACGATGTGGAAATCCAGGAAGCAAATGATGAATGCAGCAGGCAGCTTCATGATGCTGATATAGGCAAGGCTGGTTTGGGTAGAAAAGGCCTCACTTGTCGTCCAGGGACCCAGATGGTGTTGTTGTTGTAGGAAACTGCAGCGTACCCTTGTCCCCAGAATATAAGTTCAGCAGGACCTTTCCACTGAGGATCCAGAAGCTGACGAAAATATACCATTGGTCTGGGTTCAGGATGAGGCAAAGAAGCGAAATGACGTGATGCTGCCATGCATGGGGGGGATCCGGACTCATTGAGGAAGTTAAGAGTAAATAAACAAACATTTAATGCATTCTGGAGTCCTGGCAACCCTGTGACAGCCTTAAATTTGAATTTTTCCAAATTATTTTTAAGGATTTGATTTGCTCGTGTCCCTGAGAATTAAATGGAATGTCAAATTTGTGCAAAATGCCCCATTGTTTATAAAAGGTAAGAAAGTCATTGTCCAGAGTGGGGGAGAGATATGCATTGGAGATATTTTTTACTATAAAAGTGACATAAAGACTGTCCAAGATTAAATTGAAAGGTTGATCGGGAAAATCTTGAAAGGCCAATATAGCAGCAGCAAGTTCTGCCCTTTGGGCAGACGATTGTGGCTGAGTAACTTTGGTGCACCAGTGCCCTTCTGAAAACCAGGCACAGGCACCATATTGCTTCCCTCCATCTGCATATATAGTGATTGCAGAGGGAATGGGGGCTATGGATTCTATTAATTGCCAATTAAAAGGAACCAGCTTAAGTAAATTAAGTTGGTCATCGGCAGGGAGATGGCAGGAGATAGTCACCGGTCATTCTCCCATTACAATTTGTAATGATTCTGAATTCAATAACATTACCTCCCAATCGGACAATGACATGGGGCTATATAGTACAGAGGGCTCAATAGCCATTAGGGCTTTACAACCTTGACGCCCTTTGTGAATAAGTATAGAGAAGAGCAAAGGTTTGGGGTTAATGGATTTATGAGGGGTATGAGCAGAGGTATCCATTCTAGGATGAGAAGTTTAGAGAGACTTTGAGCAAGAATTGCAGTAGGTAGCTGAGGTGTATTGAGCAAGATTAAGGAAATAGGAGCATTGTTGTGACAGCGGTCAACCCACCTTTTCTGCATAATGTGCTGTATGTCCTGGGTGATTTTTAATTGATGATCTGTAAGGGTAATTTTATCCCCTGGAGTGGTTCCTCCCTTAATGCATCAAACAGGGGGCTGAGCATGTGTGTAGTGATGCCAAAATAGGGATGGGTCCAATTAATAGCCCCAAAATATTGTTGTAATTGTATGAGGGATATCTACACAATGGCATCACTTGTGGATGGACTGAAACTTGTATATCAAAAATATGAAAAAGAAAAGCAAGAAGGGAAAGATGTCCTTGGCACTCTTTTCCAATTTTTAGAAATGGCGGTTTGTACTTATGTAAAGCTGAATGAGCAACAGGATGACTGGGACAAAGAAGAAGCCATCTTTGATGAACAAGTGACTTTGGTTGGGGAAGGAAAAAAGATAGAGAAAAAGGAGAAGAAGACTTCAAGGCCTAGAAAAACAACTCAAAAAGAGAAGAATAAGGTGAAAGGGGGAAAGCAGAATAAAAGGGAGGTGGAGAGACAAGGGGGTAAAGAGGACAAGGAGAAGAAGAAGCAAGGGAGAAAGGAAGAGATGAGAAGCCTTAATGGTGGGGAGCAAGATGTAAAGAAGCAAAAGTTCTCCAGAGATAATGGACAAATTCCACTGAAAAAGGGATTCCAGAAAGGCACACAAGACCGCACTTCTACACCTGTATCCAGAAATAACCATAGAAAACTGGAAACTACATGCAATTCAAAATGTGACAAAATACTCAGTATAATCTAGTGAAACCTTTACTAAGAAAAGGGGAGTACTGTAATGAAACAATGATTTAAGACATGGGATGGGGGTGGGAAAACAATTTTGGAAAGCATAAGTGTCCCCACAAAGGCATGATATCTAACCAAAAGGGGTGAAATGTTTAAGACATAAATGATTGTCAACATCAATGATTAGACTATGTTATCCCAGCGAAACTTTTTGTGAAATGAGAGACCTGAAGTAGGAGAAGGGGGAACACTGGAATGAAACAATGATCTACAACATGTGACGTGGGGGGGGGGGAACAACCATGGAAAATATGTGCTCCCACAAAAGCATGCGATTCAACCGAAAAGCAATGTGCCAAATGTTCAAGACACAAATGAACATCAACACTAATGAATAAACCTGTATTGGTTTTGACAATACTTTATAATTTTAGAACGTACCAGACAGAATCCCAATGTAAGTTATGTGTTCTATTATAAATATAGGGGAAAGAGATAAAGGCATCATACTCCATTCAGTGCACAGGAGAAGTTTTTCTCCAAAGAAGAAAGATAAATGGATAGCTGGAAATAGAACAGAGAAGGAATAATAAATATTATGATTCGAATTGAGAGGAGAGAAATAAAATAAAATTGAGAAAATTTAAAAGGGAGGAGAAGCTACGCAGAAAACCAAAAATGCCAATAAGATATGGAATGGTATGCAAAATGAACCCGAACCCGAACCTGTGTCAGCACCAAGAGTCCCGACCCGGGACTAAGCAACCTTCAGAAAAGAGATTTTTTATGCTTTTATGTTTTGTGTTTCTGTGTATTTATGTTTTGTATGTCTTTAAAAATTAATAAAATTTGTTAAAAAAAGAAAGGTTAATGGCTGAGAGTTTTGAGGAAGGATAAAGCAGATCAGGAACCACAGAGATTCCTTTGAGGAGGGCATGAGGATGAGTCATTCTAGCTGCAAGATTAGCAGGTACATCTGAATAAAATTGAATTTTTATAATATTTGTATAATCCTGATCAATAATCCCTGGAATCACAAAAAACCCTTTTTTAGAAGCTGAGGATCGAGGCAAGGCCAACTCTTCCGGAAAAGAGCAGCACCTCCCCCTGGGGCCTGGCATTGGGCTTTGAAATGCCAGGCTTCCCACGATTGAAGCAATTCCCAGTAGGTTTAAGACCCTTTTGCAAAGCTACAGTCAAGGTCTCCATGTTATAAAATTGTAAACTTACTACAGCACAAGCTTTAATCAAATCTGCCAAGGTTGCCTCCCCCCGTGCAACCAAAGGCTGCAAATTTATTGCCTGCTGCTCCACAGTTGCAAATTGCCCTGCCCCATAGATTTGATCAAGTATATACAAACCCCCTAAATTATTTCCTCTGTTAATTGCTTCTCTTTGATATTCTGCATCAAATACCATGTATTGTATCCCGTTCAAAATCATTTTCATTAAGTCTTTCCAATCTTGCGGAATCATCTTTTGAGCTTGCCCCAGACTGTGAAGCAAATCCTGGACATATGAACTGCCAAACTCCCTCACAGATTTCTTTACTTCCCGTAAAAGAGATAAAGGCAGTGGATTCCAGACAGCCTGTAAATTTCCTGTATTATCAACTTGCCTCTGAACGGAAAACAATTGCATGGAGTCAATCTCCTGTCCCTCCAGCTGTCCTGTTTGAAAAGCTGCTTGCATAGCTGTTTGAACTCTTCCAGCATGGGGTGTATTTATTTTAGGTTTTCCCACCTTGACATTTGATAGATTTTTAGGAGCTGTCGGGGGAGATTTACTGACCTCATTTGCCTGGGGGGGGGGGCAGTCGGTTTAAAAGACACAGGCGTCACAGCGGGGGGCAAGAGATGTACAGCTGGATTCACATAGGGAGGGGGTCCAGAAAGGGGGGGCAAGTAGGGGTTGCTCTAGAAAGGAGAGAGCCTCAAAAACCACCCTCCAAGCAATTAATATAAACGAAGGGGGTCTAGGACGTGCATGAAGGTATTTTCCAATCTCCTTCTACACGGTAGTTTTAATACTGCCTTTAGCCAGATAAGAAGGACAGTGTTGCCAAATGTATTCTAGGAGTTCCTCAATAGAGGTTTTTGTGAGGGGGGCATGAAGGGAGCCCCCCCTTTTTAAAGATAAAAAAATTTCGTTTGGTTAATTCTCTTATTTCCTCAATGTGCAATTTCTGATCCTGAGAGAATCCTCCACCCATACTTACGAGGGATCACAGTGATCGCCTGTGACCGAATCAGGGATGAGGTGCACCAAGGCTATGCCAGCCGATGAGTATGGATGGTCCAAAGACGTATCACCACGCAGATGATCACGTCGGGGTCACCAGTTGTGGTGATCTTTCATGAGGGAAGACACTGAGACAACATCTTGAAGCAAGATAGGGATGAGAGCCCAGAGCAGACTCTGACACCCTCTTTTATTAGAAGCAATCCTTGTTAACATAGCAATTTTTCTTAGCGTCTTATCACAAACGCATTACATCACACAGAATGCATCGATCATTCACATAAATATACAAAGCTGCAAAGTTTAAGTTTGCTACAATTCTGGGTAAGAAATGGCAACAGCTTGTCCTTGCTCCTTGTTCCGTGTTGCAGTCAACTACCAGAAGGCCTGTTGTCCTAGCACGTACACAAAGAACAATTCCCACACTTTTCAATCCTGATGTCTGCATTTTCTTGAGTTTTAAACTTCTGGAAGATTTTGTTGGCACTGAATTGGTTCTTCTCTTTCCATAGGTCACATTTTGCTCAAAAGCCCAAAGCAGTTATATTCCAAGTCATATTTAGAAGAAGCCAACCTTTTGATGACTAAATAAATAATATTTAGAGGATTGTTTAGTATAAGAGCAAATTTCCAATCTGAAATGTAAGCGTTCCAAAGGAAAAAAAAATCTAATTGAGTCAAGAAAGGCATAAAAGTACTTGAATCCTAAGTAGTTGGAAGTTATTGTAATCCTGTTGTATTGATTGAGAGTTTTTCTGGCTTCAGACACTGCAAAGGGGTAATGAAATGAAGTTTGATGATGTGAAACATCAAAAACTAAGAAAGACATGTTGAGTTTCTTCTAAGAAGTTTCCTTTATTGTTCATCACGTATAGAAGAAATCTTGCCAAACTAAAGTAGATTACTTGCATAATTAAAAATAAACTTTGAGAACCTTTAGGGAGGATATGTCTTGACCCTCTTCCTGTCAACAAAACTATCTAAACTTTGCTGTCTCTTGCTCCTCTGGAATACAACCCCCATTCCTGGAATCCAGACTACATTCTACCACAGAAGACACTCATTTGCAAGGACGGGTGGTTATGAAAATTAAAAAAAAGTCTGAATGGTACATTATTTTTGATACTGCAATCCTGCAAAGCATTTTAGTCACATTTTCATATCGGAATTACAGTTCTATTTCTGAATATTAGAGGTAATAAACATAGAAATCAAATTTGCCTGTGTAGTCAGCCTGCAAACTTGCTAATCCTTCCAAGCATCTTTAACAATTTTAAGAACTCTGAAATCATATTTTCATATTTGAATTACAGTTCTATTTCTGAATATTAGAAATAATATACAGAGAAATTGAATTTGCCAGTGTAGTTGAATGACATTTTACTGTCTGTGTTAATGTTTCAGCTATCTCCTGTGGAATTCCAAAAGCTCCTTTAAATGGTGGAATATTAACTACAGATTACTTAGTAGGTACATACGTTACTTACTTTTGCAATGATGGGTACCGGCTATCATCCAAGGAACTAACCACTGCATCCTGCCAGCCAGATGGCACATGGAGCAACCACAATAAAACACCTCGCTGTGTAGGTAAGCATAACCTAGAAAGGATTTCTTTGCTTTGTTGTTAAACAATTAAAGATCATTACTACTGTTTCACTTTCCAAATAATTATAGATTTAAAAAGATTGTAGGTAATGAGTGAAACATCCCATACACATAAGTGAATGTATGTACAGGTAGTCCTCAACTTACAACTATTTATTTAGTGATTGCTAAATAAGCTATAACATCACTGAAAGAAGTGACTTATGAGCAGTCCTCGTGCTTACTAGTGTTGCTTGTTGTAGCATCCCTATGATTATATGGTCAAATTTAGGCTCAGGGGGTTACAGCATCCTGAGATCATCTCATCATCATTTGTGACCTTCCCAGGGGGCTTCTGACAAGCAAAGGCAATGGGAAAAGGTGGATTTGCTTAATGACCACCTGATTCACTGAACAACTGCAGTGATTTGCTTAACAACTGTGGCAAAAAAAATAATGCAATTCACTTAACAACTTGTGTAGCAATGGAAATTCTGATCGCAATAATGGTCACAAATCAAGGATTACCTGTATTCAAAGAAAAAACTTATTGAACATGGAACATATATCATTGCAGGTTTTCCTCACTTAATTCTCACTTAATTACTGTCTCATTTATCAGCCTTTTTTTAAAAAAAAAAAGACCTTTATTATCAGAGTACAACATGTGTATAATGAGATTGGCTGAGCCTCCCTTCATGCACCACCCCACAACTCACAGCGAGGACAGAAGTCCCTAACTCAATCCCAATCTTATTACACTGTGTGACCTTCTTGTACAACACACTGGCCCTGCAAGCAGTGGTGGGATTCAGCCAGTTTTCACCACTTTGGGAAAACCAGTTGTTAACTTTCTGAGCAGTTTGGTGAACTGATTGTTGGAAGAAATCATTATGGCAGAGAACCGGTTGTTAAATTATTTGAATCCCACCACTGCCCACAAATCTATCATACTATGTTGACATGAAGTTATTTTCCATTCAGAAGTCTGACAGTCCACAGGTAGAAACTGTTCTTCAGTCTATTGGTATGGCTGGTTGTGCTTCTATATCTCCTAGCAGATGGTAGGAGCTTGAAGAAGTGCTGACCAGGGTGTGAGTCATCCTTGAGAATTTTCCTCACTCTTCTAAGGTAGCGAGCCTTAGCAATGTCATCTAGGATGTTATTTTGATGTTACAGTGGGATAAGAACTATCTGTATCAGATAAGAACAATCTGTATCAGATAATAATTTGGGGGTTAAAAAAAGTTTTCCTCCCAAACATTCTCTGTAAGAGAGAAATCACAAAGCTGGCAGAATCTTTTCCTTATGTGCAGCTGCATCTTATAAAATCTTTTGCCTTTTTAAAAAAAAACCCTTATTAATCAGAAGACATGGAACCGGACTTATTGTAGTCTGAACTCTGTGTAGTTTCACCTTATACCAGTTTTAATTCATATAAACTACATAGCTTCAATGTTATCTTCCTAACCACAAACTGAGATTCAAAAAAACAAACAAATACCCTTGTGTAACTTAAGTACTGGGAACCTTTATAGTCACAAAATCAAGTAAGGCTTGTTTTCTTGAACAGTTTAAGCACAGTATATATTTCTGTCCAAAACTCTTTGGACATCTTTGAGAATCCTTCATGAATACTAAATTAAGCTAAATGACAGGATAGATAGATGAAGACCTCATTTCAATACTGTGCTTGAGAAAATTGCTTGGCACCTACCAGATAGACTTCCTACTGATGGTCTTTTTTCAAGGTGGCTAAAATCAAAGATTTTAACTGTTTGATAATTTTTCAATGCTGGGAAAATTTGGGAATTATGAATCATATATATTTTACATTGTTTCATTGTAAAAGCTCTTCCAGGCTAATTGTTCTCAAATGTTATTGTTTTTTATATTAGGTTAGAACGGGGTTTTTTTTGCTTTCGTTTTTTGTAAGCTACTAGAGAATGCTTGTTTAATGAATCTATTGATTCATTTAATGAATTTATACATTCAAAATAATCATGATCAGACTAGAAATAAATAAACATTGCTGGAACGAGATACTATATACTTATCAAAAGTACAGGAAAAAATAGAATCTTCCTTTGAATACAAAATGCATGTTTTACGCTCCAAACTTTAATAAAACAAGTCAAAACTTGCTCGATTTTCTTTAAATAAACAAAACAGAACTTAATTATTGCCAAAAGTTATGCATATGGTAATGAGAATGAGAATGATGATTGAAAGAGTGTTCCATTTATTTTTTCAGAAGAAGAGAATGTTGCTTATTTTGTAAAGGAATAGACAAAATTCACTAAGTGTGCAGAAGGTTTTGCTCTGCAAAGATACGTAGATATATGTATATATGCACACATATACATCATTGGTCCATTCTTTGTTTTTATATCTGGATGCCATCATTTGACATAGTGACAAGGAGGAATAGAAAATAGAAAAAAACAAAATAGCTAATTGGGAAATTAAAATCAAACTGAATATAACAGAGAGAAGAGAAAGACCTTTGAGGTCTATTTAAGCCATCTGCTGCAGAACTTGCTTCATAAAAATGCACCAGAAACTGTAAAGATCTCCACATGTAGAACAACACCGTAAAGGTAATTAATAGTGAGAAAAAAGCCTTTCACCTAGAAAAGATATGTTGTGTGAATTATTGGAATGGACCTTCTTTTAGAGTTTTAAGTGGATCATTATTTAAACATGGTGAAGTACTCTTATTATTTTCAGTATTGAATAGAATCCAGATATATACAAGCATAGTAGAAATAAGGTATAATTACAGTTGCAAAGTTTTGTCACTTGTTTGTACAATCTGGTTTTCCATCCTATAGCCAAGGATATTGTTAGGAGGGAAAAAGCACTCTTATTAGTTATGCCATATATTTATTTTCTGATAGAAAAAGCAATTATGGATAGACCCTAGTGATGTGATTCTGCTGATATTAATAATTTACAAGTCATAAGTTAAATAAGAAATTTTCATTTTAAAATATGAATATCCTGCTTCAAGATGTACAATAATCATCTGAATTCCAGAAATGTTTATATAAGGAAAATATTCCTGTTCAAATAAACAAACATTTTTAAACTCTAATATGTAGTCCACCAATTAATTATTTTGAGCAATAAAACAAACATTCTCTGTAGCCCAAAAAAATGTTAAGCTGAAAGAAAGGATTAGCTACAATCTAAAGATTGCTATGCAAGTACTGCTTGGTTTAATTTATGAATTAAGATTAAGATTCATGTCCTAATAGAGAAAGTGATATCAAGGATAGATCCTTTGAAGTTCTCAAAATATATTTCTTTTTTTTTTTTCCTTTCCATTTCAAGTTGTTACCTGCCCAAGCATTAATTCATTTACACTGGAACATGGAAGGTGGCGAATAGTGAATGGTTCTCACTATGAGTACAAAACAAAAGTAGTTTTTAGCTGTGATCCTGGCTACCATGGGTTGGGACCCGAATCCATTGAATGTCTTGCAAATGGAACTTGGAGCTGGAGAAATGAGAGGCCATACTGCCAAAGTAAGTATTCTACTATTAGTTATTTGTCTTCAAATTCAAAACATATCCTCCCCAGCAATCAACATCCAGTTAAGTAGAGATTAACACCAAGATTAATACTAGATCAGTGAGGGCCACATTAGGGCTGTGGTTGACCTTGGGGGGCCGGGCAGGCATGGCCGACTGGGTCAACTACTCCCCAAACTGCTGGTATGTTTTCTCTTCTCATTGGGTAGACTGGGCCGAAGTAACACGGGCCAGCCCCTTACATTTTCCAGGATGGACCTGTGGGCCAGATCTGACCACATTGCCAGCTGGATGCAGCCCATAGGCCTTGTGTTTAACACCCCTGTACTAGACCAACAACTAATAAGAACAGGTAGTCCTTAACATATAACAATTCATTTAATGACCCTTCAAAGTTACATGGCACCAAAAAAAGGATTTATAAATGTTTTTCATCCTTACAACCATTGCAGCATCCCATGGCACCTGATTAAAATCCAGATACTTGGCAACTGACTTTTATTTTGATGATTGCAACATCCTGGACTCATATGATCACCTTTTTTGACTTTTACGATAAGCAAAGTCAAAGGGGAAGCCAGATTCACTTAGCAATCATGCTATTAACTTAAAAACTGCAGTGACTCCCTTAACAACTGTAGCAAGATGTTGTGACTGAAAGAATTGATCCTCCTGTGAGTTTTGACTCTGATGACTCTGAAGATGAAAGGGTGGAGCCTGCTGTGAATGTGGAGTCTGAATTATCAGAGGACACAGATGTGAGCCAGGAGGATGAGAGATTGTTGGAGAGACAATCCTCACCAGAACCTTTGACTTCACTCATGCCAGCAACTGATCCACAAAATGAGTCAGAGGCTTCTAATGGGGAAACTGACAGATCGTGGATTGATGCTAGAACCAGGAGAAGAATGAAACATCAAACTGAAGGGAGGCGTCAAGCCAGACATTGATTAGAGAGACTGACACACCCATCCAGGTGATTTAAGGAGGATTGCTGATTCTCAAACTTTGCTTGGAAGCAAAGTGTTTGATGTGTGGAAAGGATACATGTGGAGCGGCCTTTGTAATTTATGGACATTCTGAATTACCAGACAGATTCCGGGAAGTCTGCCAAGGACTGGAATATAGTACTGTTAACCCTTTTTTAGTCTGGCTTTGTTTTGTTTGAATATTTTGAACTGTGGAACTCCGTGTTCTCACTTGTGAATATAGGTGAGAGATAACAGCAAGAAATGTTGTAAAATGGGGCAAAATTCACTTAGCAGCTGTCTCCACTTAGCAATAGAAATTTTGGCTCAATTGTGGTCATAAATTGAACATCACCTGTAAATAATACCCCAATCAGGGAATGTCCAACTCATTCAAACAAGCTAAGAGTAAACAACAGCTCAATCAAGGAACCATCAAAAACACTCCCAGCAACACTGACTACTAGTATATCAATAGAGAGTAAACCCTATTCCCCTTCTAACACTGATGATGTTATCTAGTTTGGTAGTGAAATGTCTGCAAGAAAACAACCAAGCGCAGAAAGCACCAAAGACCTCACCGTTTAATCCAGGGGTGGGATTCTACCAGTTCGCACCTATTCTTTAGAATCAGTTGTTAACATTCTAAGCAGTTCAGAGAACTGGTTGTTAGAAGAAATTACTGGCCTAATCCTGTAAGGAAGGCAGGAAGGAAACATTCTGGTGTTGCTTACAGAACTGCCTCTCCGTTAACCCTTATTACATTCTTGGAAGGACTAGACTTCCTGTCTCAGGAACTTCTCTGGAGTTTTTCTTCCCCTCCTTTGCTGGTACTTTGCTTGTGTGGAGTGACCATTCAAAGTTACAATGGCACTGAAAAAAGTGACTTATGACTATTTTTCACACTTACGACTGTTGCAACATCCCCAGTCATGAGAGGCCAGGTGAAGAGATGCGTGCCTCAATATGAGTGATATTGAGTTGGCCACACCCAGCCAATAACATGACCACCAAGCCATGTCCCCCCAGTCACTTGACCACCAAGCCACACCCTCACCTAAGCCACGCCCACAGAAACGGTTGTTAAAAATTTTGAATCCCACCCCTGGTTCAACCCTGAACTACAAATATTATCATCTGGTGGTATCATTCATATTCAACTAGTTCCAGGTCCTTATTGATCCTGATATTCAATAGTTATTTATTTCCAACATTCTTATGTTAGTCCTGAAGACCAGCAAACTGAATCTTAGGATCCTTTTTCAATATGGTAGACTTTTTCATATGAGGATAATAAGCCTATTATCCTCATCCTGGTATTACTGCTGGAAAAAATCTCATGAACTGTATTAGTAAAACTTAACTACACAAGACGATCCTTGAAACCTCCAGAAAGCCAACATAATAATGTGATGGCTTCAAAATAAAGTACATTCATCAGTTTTATTCTCTGCAGTTTTCAGAATCAGCCTTAGACCTATCAGTAGTCGCAGAATCAATTTTATTTCATTGCACGGTATTGTTTTCTGTCACTTTACCTATACACTGTTTAAAATACACTTCAGATTAAAGTTTTTTTTTTCAGGTGGGTCTTATCCTAGCCAGTCCTAAAGATTTTAACATTTTTATTGTCGTTACTGTTTTTTTTTAATATTTTAATTCATTTTGCTGATGGTGTGAATGCAACATACATTGCAGATACATATATTTCTTCTTTTCAAAGTTATTTCCTGTGGAGAACTTCCTACACCTCCAAATGGGAATAAAATTGGAACTCAGATTACATATAGCTCGACTGCTATCTTTACTTGTGACCTAGGATTCATGCTGGTAGGCTCAGTGGTAAGAGAATGTCTCTCTTCTGGACTATGGAGTGGAATTGAAACACAATGCTTAGGTAAGGAAACATACTTTAAAAAAACAAACAAATTGGATATATTTTGGTGTCTTGTGTAACTTCCTTGTAAAAATTCTGACTTGAATACTTTTTTTCCCCAATGCATTTGTTTCCACTTCACTGGCCAGTCTCGGATTTGTGAACACGTGACAGATGAATGAACCTAGTTGAGGATTATACTATAATTAATTAAAGTTAACTACACCATCCATTTAAAGCAAAATGATTATCATTTACAGTTTCTCCCAGAGACCAAGCTGTAATTCTGTTGGATCAAGGGTGTACAATTTTTTAAAATTATTATTTATTATTATTTATCTAATACTGTATATTTTGAGGGTGGAAACCACTTTCTTCACTGGACATTGTTTTTTAAATCAGTTTTACAACAATGGCTTGGCAATTCTTAGTTTAAAAATTGCATAGGACACAAGACTCTTGACAGTCCCTAAACAACTTCCCTAATTTCAGTTAAATGTTTTAATTGGCAATTCTTTGACTCTTCTGTGGAAAACAAAATATGAATCATCTTAATCTTTTTAAATATTCACCTTAAGTTGAAAAAAAAATGGTTATACTTCTTAGGCAATGTTACTTTTTCTAGATTATGTTAAAGACTAAATATCAGTAATTTTTTCCCTTTATTATTATTTTTTATAATATGGAAATGTTTGTTACTGTTTTCTTCCCAATCTTGTTTATTGCTGTGATATTGTCTGGAAAACATCCTATAAAAGTTCTATTCAGTCCTGACCTTGCTTTGCTTACCAGACTAGACAAGGCCCAATGGATGCTTCTTTCCAGTAAAAAGAATATTCTAGTCCTTTTATAAATCTTAAAGTCTACCCTCCTTATTCCCTTAACAGACATATTTAATTACCAACTAAGGATATATTTTATGTAGGAAGATAAACAGGGTGCAAAACACAATAGATACATTTAGTTATTTAGAAAGAGAGAAGTTAGAGAGCTACAGAGACGATCCCTGAAGATGGGCTCAGCACAAGTCCGAAAGCTTGGGAGATAAAATGTCTGGTCCAAGTGACCAACACAGATTGGGTCCTGAACTTCCGGTTTGCGTGGCTTCGGGGCAGCAGGAATTCGCGACAGCTCGCGATTCCTGCTGGCTAGCTGTCGAGGTACCCCCGATCCAGATGGGTCAGGGGGTTAAGGCTGCCCTGTAGGGACAGCTGAAGATAGAGGGGAGCCGGTTAGGGAGGTGGGGGCATCGCAGACCCCCCCCTTCTCCGGAAAAACCCCTTTTTCCCAAGGCGGTGGAGCGGCGGTCAGCAATGGCCGCCACGAAGAAGCCAGCAACCGGGTAAGAACTGTGCTGGAGGAAGTGTGAAAAGTGAAAGTTCTGTCTGAGCCGGGTCAAGTAACAACTTTTAAATTGCCTGGAATTGAGCTGCTTGTTGCTGGAGGATATATTGTTTCCCTAAGAAGATCGAAAGCGGCGGAGAAGCTGTCAAAGGGAACTTTCTTTTTTTTTATTTTTGTTTACTCTCCCATCCCACGGAAAAAGCAGAAATATTTGGATATATTAGACATTGAAAGTGGATTGCTTTGAAAGCTAAGCTAAGAGACAAAGGGATTTTTGGACATTGAAAAATTTAAGAAATTGGAAAATTTTTGCTGGAGGTATGGATTTTTGATTATTTAAAATTGTTATTGCAAGTGGGAAGGGAGAAAAAAAAAAATTGGAGCAGAAACTGAAAAAGGAGGAGACTGTCTAGAATGTCTTGGTGGATCCCAAAAGAAGATGTATGGTAATTGGACCTCTTTGATTAAAAATTAATTTAGAGAGAGAAAGAGAAGAAGGAAGAAAAGTATTAACTTTTGGAACTTTTTTCTTTTTTTTAATTGCTTTTGATCTGTCCTGGATTAAAAATACTTGTGGTTGTTTTGGAAAAAGTTTTCCCTTTTCATAATGGCATTGTCTGTGGATGAACTAGAGATTGACTATCAAAAATATAAAAAAGAAGATACTTTGGGCGCTTTGTTCCAATTCTTAGAAATGGCGTTATGTTCTGTTGAAAAGTTGATTATGCAGCAGAAGGACTGGGACAAGGAAGAAGAGGAAGAAGAAGCCATCTTTGATGAACAATGGGTTCCTTCCGGAGAGGAGGAGAAAAAGGATAAGAAAAAGGGGTTTTTAAGAATTATAAAAACAACCAAAAGAGAGAAAAATGAGCGAAAAGATGGAGGCAAGGTTAGAAAGCAAAGGAAAAGGAGCAAGAAAAGCGAAGAGAAAAAGCAAAGGGGTAGAAAGGGCAAGGAGAAGAATAAGCAAGAGAGAAAAGGGGGGAGGAGAAGCCTTAATGGGGGGAAGCAAGATTTAAAAAAAAAAAGTTTATTTAGAGACAATGGGTGAATTTAATTTAGATTAAAAGAGGGATTCTGGAGGGTATATAAGAGTGTGTTTTTATATGTATATTTAGAATAAAAAATTTATTATGTAATTTTAGAATCTTTTAAACAGAATCCCAAGAAAGATTTATATGTAGTATTTTTAAGTTAGGTAATGAGTTATAGATGTAACTCCAATTGTTGTACAGGAGAAGTATAGTAAAAGAAAAAAGATGAATGGATGTTTGGAAATAGAACAGACAAAGAATGTTGTTGAAAATGGTAATAATGGAAGGATATATATGCTTTTCTTTTGATTTTGTATATTGATAAAAGGCAATAAAATTTTAATTGATAAATAATTTGGATGGAAAAGAGAAGTAGGGACAAGATATGAAGTTAATATTATATGAAATATTAATATTATAATTTTGAAATGTTATGTTTTATTGGTCTATCATTATTATTATTTTTTAGAAAAGAATTTATAAGCTGTTATGCCTTGATTTTGTGTGCATTGTTTTTAGAAAACTGATAAAAATGGTTTTTATATACATATATATAAAAAAAAATGATAATAAGATATGGAAGGAGATTTAGGTTGAATATGATGTTTGAATTTGTGTCTGTGTAAAGAGTTTTAACCCGGGAACAGACAACCTTCAGAAAAGATCTTTTAGTTTTGTCTATGTTTTATGTTTTGTGTTTGTATGTTTGTGTATTATGCTTATGATAAAACTAACAAAATTTGTTTTTTATTAAAAAAAAAAAAAAGGAAAAAAGAATTAATAAAACCTTGGAGGAATGTTAGATGAGAATAATTTAAACAAGCCAGAAAGAAAAGAATATGATGACTATAAAATGGATAAATATGGAAGAGAAATGAAATTGAATAGGAGTAAAGAGAAATAATGAGAAATTTGATGAAAGATATTTGTGTGTCCATATGGGGATGGGATAAATTGGAATTATGCTGTATAAAAATATTTTTTTGTTTGACTTGTAAGGACTTACAATATTAAGAGGTTTTATGTGTTTATGTATTTACTGGTTAATGATGTGTTGTTTTATCTTTAAAATTAATAAAAAATTGTTTCAAAAAAAAAAACAACACAGATTGGGTCCTGCAACATTTACCATATTTTTTTTGCTTTATAAGACACACTTTTTTGTCTGCCAAAAAAGTTTTTCCCCACCCACCCACCAGCCCCCACCCTTTGGCCCCACCCTAGCATGTCCCATTTTCAGCCTATGTGCACCCCATTTTTTGTCTCTGTGTGTTCCATTTTGCGGCTTTGTGCAGAGGCCAAAAACGTGATGGACGGAGGCCAAAAATGGGGCACGTGGAGGCCAAAAATGGGGGGTTGTCTTATGGTCAGGTGCATCTAATGGAGCAACAAATACAATAGTTATTGTATTAGTAATATATGTTTAAACTTTTTTTTTTGCTGGGGGAGGGGGAAGCTAGGTGGAACCATTCTATATACCGAATGTCTTTCTGCTGAACAACATTATTCAGAAGGCAGATTAAAAAATAAGGAATGGGAAGCTAGAGATATTAAAGGCATCAAATAAGAAAAGGAAACAGAGTTGAAATAATTTACAGCAAATCCAATCCCTATACAGTACAGATTTATCATTGAAATCTATTTTTTTCTTCTATTAGGCCCATGCACCAATCCATGCAATCCCTTTTAATTTTTTTAGACTTTTCACCTCTGCCTTTTTTAGGTATTCAATATTTCAACAACTCTCTCCAAATATTACTTTATTTTTCTGTCCCTTCATCTTGACCCAATCGCTATTGGGTCATATATTTGTTTTGCAATTCCGTTTCCATTCATCCTATATGATCAAATAACTTCAACTTACTGTTTGCATACTGCTTGTACACATTTGCTGTTCAGACATCATTCATGCAGCATCTATCCACTCCTGATGCTTTGATGCCTGCTTTACTCAACTTCATTTGATGTTTCTCCTGACATACCCCACTTTCATATAGTGAAGTGGTCCGAAGCATCCTCTTAGGATGCTGCTTGTTGGAGCTTCTTCTGATAAATATTGATTTCCTCACAAAAGATTGCATATTGCAACATTTATACAGATTTAAAATTTCTTCAGTGCTTTTGCCATTTTTCTATAAACAAGCTACCATGTAAGGTATACAAATGGATATATTTTCTTTAGTTTTTTGTGAAATTTTATGTAACTTGCAATCATTCATCCCATTTTGCCTGTCAAACACAACTACCTTGGCCTTTGGTACCTTAATTTTCAGATCAATATTCTTCTTTGAATTGTACATTTTACTGTAGGTCATTCTGGTTCTCAGAAAATCACCTAACATCATCTGAATACAAACTTGTACCTATAATCACATCTGCAACAATGTTCCTGTCAGAATGGCCGAGCCCAATTTTCCAAACCACACTGTATTTTGTTCTGTGTTCATATCTAATGTGATTGCAAGCATTCTTGATATAATTAGTCTGCTCTTTTAAACCATGTTCTGAGCATTCCAGTAATTCTTATATATATATATATATATATATATATATATATATATATATATATATATATATATATATATATATATATATATATATATTTACCTCCAACATGTACCACACTTATACCATCCAGTAAGTAGCCTTCAACATATGCAAATCATGCTGTAATTCTATTTACATTACAGGTAGTCTTCAATTTAGGTTCACAATCGGGTCCAGAATTTCTATTGCCAAGCAAGGCAATTATTAAATGAGTCATACCCAATTTTATGACCTTTTTTGTAAAAGTTGTTAAATGTGTTGTTGTTAATCCAGCTTTCCTTCGACTTTCCCTATCAAAACATGGCTGGGAATGTGGAAAATGGTTGATCACATGAGCCTGAATACTGTAACTGTCATAAATATGTAAAATTATACCATGTGACCATGGGGAATGCTGTGATGATCATAAGTGCAAGGACTGATTGTTATTCAGTGCCATTATAACTCTGAATGATTGCTTAAATGAACCAAGGACTACGTGTATTATACACTCTTTCTCTAAGTCAACAAACATATTTTTTTCATACATTTCTGAAGTACTGAAATGTCTCCATGGGATAAACTTATCATTTTCCAAACTTTGTTCATTGTCAGTAGTCATACTCTTATCAATTAGAATTCTGCCCAATACTTTCCTGAGTACATCTAACCATCTAATTCCCTTGTAGTTTTGCTTTTCATTCTTCTGTCTTTTCTATCTGTATAGAGGAGCAGTAATGCTATTCTTCCAATGCCTGAGGCAGAGATCCATTGTTGGCATATGAAAACTGTATATACAAAGGATATTTATAAGTTCTCCTTTTGAACCTTCAACACCTACAGTTTTATTGTTCTGCCCCATTTTGGTGTGGGTGGGTGTCTATGTGTGTCTGTGTATGTGGGTAAATGCATAAATCTGTGCCTTTTAGTCAGTTTTTCACTCCTGTGAACTACTAAGACAAGTCTTTCTTGGCAAGACTTTGGAAATAATTTACCATTGCCTCCTTCCTGGGCTAAGAGAGATGGATTGGCTCAAGATTACATGACCAGATTTATGGCTAAAATGGGATTAGAACATTGTCCTAGTTGCTAGCCTGATTTTTTTAACCTTAACACTAAAGGAGATCTCTCATTCTTAGTGCTTTACGAACTCCTTACAGTCTCTAAAGTCCTCCTCCAGCATTTCCTCACTTTACTTCCGAATAATATAACTTAAAAAAATTCAGTTAACTCTGCAGAGATCTCATTGTTTAGCTTCTTAACCTACCCCCCAAACAATTTTTATTTCATAAAAATTGTTCTCATTTTCTCACTCTTTTAATCTTTAGCATTCCTTGCTCTTTCTGGTGATATTCTTTGCCCTTAACTTTTTTCCTTGTGTATACATTATATTACTTTCAACCTTATTCTTTATCAGCATCATTCTCTTAAATTCATTTTTCCGCAATCACGTTTCCACATTTGTTCTGTCAATGATTCTTTTTCATTCTTTCCATTACTGTAACTGCATATACTATTATGTCATACTGCATTTTTTTTAACTCTATTCCAAGAATTTTCCATATCCTTTCCCTAACATATGTGTCCCATTCATCCTTTTGGGACAATCTATCTTCTAATTCTTAAAAAATGCATCAGCCGTTATTTTTCTACCTACAATTCTTTTCAGTTCTTTCACTTCAATTTTTTCTCTTCAAAATTTAATGATATATATCACATTCAGCATTTTTAGGTATGCATTGCAATGGGGTAAGAATTATGTAAATAGAAAAGAAAATCATCAAAACACTGTTGACAACAAGGGGGTCTAAAATACATGCAAGTTTTAGTAGGGTTTTCATGTGGTGGGTTCTCATGTTCTTGCCAGGGTCAAAGAGACATCCTTACACTTCAAGAAAAAACTTGAAGCACTTGAGGTGGGCTGAGGAATTTGCTCCCACTTATTGAAAGAAAGGGAATTAAACATTCCACTCTGGAATGGTTATGTGTAAAGAGTTACCAATTATCTGGAATATTATCATTGTTAAAATCCCTGTGCATCCTCTTGTTCACAGAATAATGAGACAGCTATTCTGGAAAATGAGCTGGAGGTGGGGGATAGAACAGTTTCCTTGGAGATGAAATTGACTGTAAAGTAGAGTTCTCACATATCGGAAATTGCATTATATTATTTCCACAATTCATATATCATTTTCTTCTAAAGGAGGTCTGTGCTATCATGCATTTTAGCACTTAGCTAATGAAGAGAATTGAGGTGTGTGTATCTGTGCAAATGGATTTTCTCAATCTATAGGTGTTATGTTGCAGTCTTATCTTTAGTGTATTTGTATTAACTTGAGTTTGTGAGTGAAGGAGTTGAGACAACAGTTAGCATCCTTATTTAGTTCCATCATTGTTATATTGCTTTCTAGCATTTCTTCAGTCTCTTTAGGTATCTTTGATAACTTAGCTTCCTGTAAATACTGTTTGACTTTTTCTTCATCAATATTCTCCTGTTTATATAATTGCCCATAAAAATCTCGAATAATTTCTTTTTTCTCCTTATTCCCATAACAAACTTGGCCTTGTTCATCTATTAACTTCAATATTTTTCTTGATTCCTTCTCTTTTCTCAATTTATATGCTAGCCATCTACCTGGTTTATTTGCATCTTCAAAATAATTCTGTTTAGAGTTTCTAATTTTCTGTGCCAGTTCTTCTTTCTCTATTAATTCCATTTTATGTTTGATTACATCCAGCTTCAATTTAATATCCTTTTTCTGTGGCATTTTCTGTAATTCTTTTTCAAGAATTTTATACTCATCTTCCAAGGCCTTAGAAGCTTGCCTTTTCCTAATATTCTTTTTTCTTGTATAATCTATTATCAAACCTCTAGCGTATGCCTTCATTGTGTCCCACACATTTTGCGTTGAAGTATCTTCTTTTTTATTTTCTCTGAAGAAAAAAGCCAATTCCTTCTCCATCCATTGTGTAAAATCTTTCTCCTTTAAAATAGTATTATTTAATGTCCATCTCGATCTTTTTTTTTGTCCCTTCCATTTAATTGTCATTGGGCTATGATCTGCCCAGGTACTTGTTTCAATATTTGTTTCTTTAATATTAGATATTAATTCTGTTGAGATCCAAATCATATCTAATCTGGACCATGATAAATGTCTATTTGAATAAAAAGTATATTGTTTAGCTTTAACATTTCTTTCTCTCCAAATATCTTTTAAAGTTAATTCATCTGTCATTTTAAAAAAGGACCTTGGGAGAGCCTTTCTATTTTGCTTTGTTGTTGTTGCTATATAGTCCAGTTTATTGTCCACAATTCCATTAAAATCTCCCATCATAATTATATTAACATAGTCCAGTCCAATTATTTTCATGTGCAGCTTTTTATAAAACTCTTCTTGTTTATCATTTGGAGCATAAATTGCAATCAAGAGTATTTTTATATTATTGTCCATTATTTCTACCATTAATACTCTTCCATCTTCATCCGTGTAAATCAATTTTGCTGGAATAGCCTCTTTAATGTATAAAACCACACCTCTTTTCTTACATTGAGTCAAAGAGGTAAATATTTTCCCTAATTTTGGCTGTAATAACAATTGTCCATGTTGTTTTTTAATGTGAACTTCTTGTAAACAAATTATATCAAATTTTAATTTCTCTAATTTATGAAAAGTTTTCCTTCTTTTAACAGCTGAATTAAGTCCGTTTATATTCATTGTAATCAGTTTTTTTTCCTCCATGATTATGCTTTATATTTAGGTCTAACAGCTCTCGTGGATCTCACTTCACGCTGTTCTTTATTATCCATCTGTCCCCCTGCTGCTCCTTTCTCTTTTTCAGTCTCCAGTTGTTCATCTTGAAACTCAATTGATAAAGCCTCTTTCTCTGCTTCCTCTCTTCTTCCTCCAAAGAATTCTGTATGAAAAAGTTCTGCTTTCTCAATTGAATCAATTCTATATCTCTGCTCTTGCCACCCAAACACTAGTCCTTCTGGAATCAGCCATCTATAATTCACTTCGTTTTCCAATAGTATTTTGGTCAGAAATCGATATTCTCTTCTCTTCTCATCTCTCTCACTCTTCTGGGTATTTGTTTTAAAACCACAACCTCTTTACCCTTGTATTTCAGTGTTTTCTCTCTTGCTACTTGTAATATTTGCGTTTTAATGGATTTTTTGGTAAATCTAATATGGACTTCCTTGGGTAATTTATTTCTCATCGCATATCTTGTATAGACTCGATATATCTCATCTATTCCATCCATCATCTTTTCCTCTGTAATTTCCAAAGCATCTGCCAAAATTTCTATCATTACCGCTGCCAAATTTTCTCCTTTTTCCTCTTCTATATTTTGAAATCTGAGGTAAAATTCTGACCTTTCCATCTCCCACCTCAACTTCCCACCTTTTTCTTGTTCAACCGCTGTTAATCTGCTGTCAATATTTCCAATCTTCTTCTCTCTTTGTTTTCCTTCTTCCTCAATTTTTTGGAATCTCTCCTCATACTTAACCATCATTTGTTTAATATTTTCCACTTTTTCATCAGTCTTCTCTATTCTTTGTTCAATATTTTCTGCTCTTTGTTCAATATTTTCTATTCTTTGTTCAATATTTTCTGTTCTTTGTTCAATATTCCCTGTTCTTTGTTCAATGATATCTGATTTTGTCTTGAGATCTTGGATTCCTTGCATAATCATCTGTAACTGTAAAGTTATTTTTTCTTGTTCCTTATCTTGCTTCAACATTGTCTGAATTAAACGTTGTCCTCCAGCTGGTGGGGAAGCAGAGGTAGAAGCAGAAATGCCAGATGGTATTGGTTTCCTGCTCATTTCAATGTTTCCAAAACTTCAAATTCTTCTTGACTTTTAATCCAACTGGTAGAGCAGACAATTATAATCCAAAATGGAGAACTCCAATAGTAAAAAACATGAAACCAAAGAAGAAACAAAAAAAAAGGAAGAAGAAAGATCTTCAGGTTCTTCTAGACCCTAATCCAATTACGAGATAGTCCACCATAAAAAAAGGAAAAAAATAGAAAGGAAAAAACAAACAAATCCAAAAATAATAATATTGATTAAGAGCAAAAGAAAAAGGAAAAAAGAAAAAGCAAAAAGAGAAAAAAAAACGAAAAGTTCCTTCAGATTCTTCACACCTTAATCCAATTAAAAAATCTCAATAATCCAAAAAAAAGAAAAAAAAAACAACCTCAACAACAAAGTAGTCCAAAAACATAAATATGAAAAGCAAAAAAGTCCCAATAAAAAAGAAAAGAAAAATAAAGAAGAAAAAAAAAAAAATTCTGAGGCTTTCCCTTTAAAATAAAAGGCAAAAATAAAAATATTACTAAAATTAAAATTTAGAAAAAGGCTAGCGAATGGGGTATATATAAGAAAACACACTGCACTTTGTTATTTATCCAAGGCTCTTGTTATGACTCTCTTCTCCAGCCGCTTCAAAGCCAAACCTCAAGTGTTGTTGATAACAGTCCAGGAAAGCACCTGCAATAATATTTTGCTGTGCTCTCCCTCTATCTTATCACGTTAAAAAGTCCTTGAGATGAGGTCTTTTTACAATTCTCTCCAATTCACATAAAGATACTTTCAAGCCTCTAGTTGGCAGTGTTACAAAGTTTCTTAATGCTCTTTCTCCCCGCCCGCCAGAAAAAAGTAATAATATATACAGAAAAAAAAGAAAAAATAGCCAAAGGGAGCCACTATCCTAAAGAAAGTTAAAAAATCAAAGGGAGCATAAAATCAAAGGGAGGATAAAAATATATATAAGAGAAAATTCAATCCGGTTACCTACAAAGTCACAGTAAAATCTTTCCCAAAAAGTATAAAGAAAAAAAAAAACCAAGCCTCAATTTGACATCACTTTAAAAAACGCCGCTCAAAACAATTTCAGTCAAAAAAAAATCTCACAGCTTTCTTCTTTATATCGGATGAACTTTCCAACCTTAGCGAATTTACAGCACAAAAGAGTTTTTCTCACCCAGCCGACACACTTCACTCCAATCACTTTCTTTCCGGAGCTGTCCCGACTTCAGCAGCTATGGAGGCTGCCTCTCCGCCGCCAGCAAAAGGGCTTCTTCTGGATCAAACCAGAGATTTTGCGATATCTCTGGGATCCTGGAACAATGCCCTTCACGATCACCGTCTCTACGGGACGGTTTAGGTCCGTTAGGACCGACCAGGGGTGAAAATATTGGCTACGATCTCAGAGCCCTGAGATCGCAGCTGTATCGCCGGAACGAAGCTCCGCCTTCTCCAACCGTTAGCATCCTTGATGGTCACTTCTAATACATTTAAGTGTAAGTGGCTGGTAAATTGATAGTAGAAAGGTAGGTAGATGACCCTATACACACACACACACACACACACATTTAAGAATACAGTTAAAATACATGAAGAATAAGCACACTACTCCTGGAACAATTAAATTGACAACTAACAATTAAATTTAATTTAATTTAATAAAGAGTTTTATATATTTCTGTCCTTAATTCAGTTTTGGAGAATTAGTTAAAACATTGGCCACTGGTTCAGCAAGGTAGAATTAATGGACATTTAATGAGACCAAGGAAGATGTTGAGGTACAGTATCTGAATTATTTGTGGGAAAAATAACCTTTTTTGCCAGTTCTGTACTATTTTGATTAAAAGGCTACAGAGAGATTGTAAAGAAATAGCCATTTAGTTGACTTTTCTCAGGTAGCTGTTTAGTTCAAGGTTACTCAGTTGCATTAAAATCTAACACTTCAACCATTTCATTGACTTTCACAATATTTATTCAATAAAGGCATGAGCTGCGTGGGAGAAAAGGTAAAATATGAAATATATTATCCAAAGAGCAAATAAAAAAAGAATAATATTAATCACATTGGTAGAAGAAGAAAGATGATGTCCCCATTTTTAACTAATGTTGCACTTATTTTTGTGCTTTATTTTAGCGGGTCATTGTGGAATTCCAGATCTTATAGTTAATGGTCAGGTGATTGGTGAAAATTATGGATATAGAGACACTGTTGTATATCAGTGCAGTCCTGGCTTTCGGCTCATTGGTTCTTCTGTACGGATATGCCAGCAAGATCACAACTGGTCTGGTCAGCTTCCATCCTGTGTGCGTAAGTAACACAATGAAGGTTATCATGCTTTATGACACCTGGTTTTTCTAAGATGAGGAAAGGGATAAAGTTAGAAGAAGAGCAAACAGTTAGATTCTTTTGGTCAGATAAGTTGGGACTATAATGTCTAGGAGACAGATACTCAAGGAGAAAATCTATCCATACAATTACTAAGAGTGTTCACTGACTTGATGGCACATAATAAATCAAAAGTGCCAATAATTCATAGCCAGAGGATAGGATTGCACCACATTTGTATGTATCTACAGTATCTTGGAAAAAGCAGTGCTACACTGAAAGCCAAAAAAAATTAGCTTAATTTAGAATTGTATAGGATATTATTTTACATATTTTATTTATTAATATTTAATTTTATAATGAAATCCTATTAAAATACCATATTATATATTGCTATAATTTAGTATAGACCATTGGGTACTTGTATCATTCAGTTCAGTACATATTTCTTGAAAAATAAATAAAATGGAAAATAAATGTTGTAGTCACAAGGATGCAGTCATTAGAATTTGATGTTCAGGACAAGCAGGTAATAAACATATGAAAGGTTCAATAATATTGAAGCATTCATATCAATAGGTTATCACAAGAGCTTTTTCTTCAACCTATTGTTAAATTCATTAAACATATCTTGTGGAGTTTAATACATACAAAGCAAACATTGTGAATGAAAACTTAACCTTTCTTTTCCAGGATATATTCTAACAGGCAGCATTAGCAGATATATTTCTAAATTGACTTAAGGGTAGGTTTAATTTAAATGTATTAATAATTCTGAGTACTTCTAGACTGTAAATAAATATATATGGATTAATAACTATTCTGTAGATCAATATGGAGGAAACAAATTTAATTTTTAAAAATAGAATCTCCAACAAAATATTCTGTTATCACCTTCCTCTTTCTTCTGTCAGTCTTAGCTTTTCTACTATCATTATTCAGCATTCTGAAATGTAAGGTACACTTACAAGTTAGGACATTAATGAATTGGAAGTAGTAAAGATTTGAGTGTGGACACTCACAATACAATTGTTTTCTCATGCAACACTTTCTCCTTTCTGTGCAGGATCACCTTTGTAGTCTACAAAATATCTCACAAAATAAGAGATTAATATTGGTTATGTAGTCTAATTATAACAATATTCTTCTCTTTTTCTTCTTCTGATATTAGCTGTCAGTTGCGGTCATCCAGGGAGCCCAATTTATGGACGAACAAGTGGGAATGGTTTCAATTTCAATGATGTTGTGACATTCTCTTGTAATATTGGCTATGTTATGCAAGGACCAACAAAAGCCCAGTGTCAGGCAAACAGGCAGTGGAGTCAACCACCACCTATATGCAAAGGTGAGATATGTCAAAGGCAGTCTTTTTTTTAATGAAAGGGGTGAGTATTTTAATGATAGGGATTATGCTATTAATATTACAGTTAAAGGTAAAGGTTTCCCTCGCATATGTGCTAGTAATTTCTGGTTCTAGGGGGTTGTACTTATCATTACAAAGCTGAAGAGCCAGCGCTGTCCAAAGATATCTCCGTGATTATGTGGCCAGCATGACTAAACACCGAAGGAGCATGGAATGCTGTTACTTTCCCAACCAACGTGGTCCCTATTTCTACTTGCATTATACATGCTTTCGAACTGCTAGGTTGGCAGAAGCTGGGACAAGTAACGGGAGCTCACTCCGTTACGCAGTTAATATCCAGTTAGACAACATCAAATGGAATGATACTTTGAATATTTTTATTCTTAAATTTCTGTTCAAATTATTTTTGTTTACAGAAATATCTGCAGCTGACATGGGCGTTATGCTAACTATGATCCATCGGAGGTCTGTGGTGCTCTCTGAGCTTGTTTGTTTTCTTGTAGAGGTTTCATTACCCAAACATAGTGTTACTTAATTTGGATAATGAAATGTCTGCAATAAAACAGCCAAACTCGAAGAGCACCAAGAAGCCCTCATTTCAACTCAGGGCTATAATTATTTTCCTCTCCATTTAATCCACTATTAAGACAATTGTATTTGATTAATATATACAGCTAACTGTATATATGACTGTCATTGATCCCACCATTTCAACGAACTTGTTAAGTGGCTCACCATTTTTGGTATCAGGAATTTTTTGCAGCAGCATGGAAATAAGTGCAATTTGCCAACAAAAACATTGTACACAGTCACGTAACCATGGAGCACTGCAAATGGCTGTAAATGCAGGTTTATCATATTTAACAAAGTTGTTAAACAATTACTCATAAGTTGAGGACTATTTGTAGTTGGAAAACTATCAGGAAATCCAGGATCATATGCTATATTAGAAAAAAAAATATCACAGCATATTGTTCCTGTATTATCATCAAGAGAACATCAGAGACATTATTTATGAATCTCTCAGATTTAAGCAACTTTTTATTGGTAACCTAGTTTTGCAGAAGTATTTCTGTTTGCAAGTAACAAATTTTCCACAATGACTGAAGCATGAAATAATGCATAAAACCATGTTCAATTAATTTTGCTTTTTTTTCTTGTTATGTTTGTCTTCTCCTTCACATTTTTTTTTTTTTTTGTAAATTTTATATGAGTTTTCACAAAGAGAAAAACAATACAAATAAAACATCTTTTTTGTAAGTAGCATAATCCCGGGTTACATTTCTTCGTACAGATACAAATTCAGGTTCATGCTCATTTTTATATTCTATTCCATATCTTATTACTATTTTACATTTTCTGCATAGCTTCTCCCCTCTTTTAATTTTCTCAATTTTATTTTAATTATCTCATCTCAATTCAAATCATTGTATTTATATTTTTTTTGTCTGTCCTGTTTCAATTATCTATTATCTTTTCTCATTAAACAAAATTTCTCCTGTAGTTACTGATTGGAGTAGGACGCCTTTATATCTTTTCCCTAAAGTTGTAACATTCAATATAATAAATAACTTCCATTCGGAATCTGCTTGGTACATTGTTAAAATACACACTGTATTCTTTAAAAAAGAAAAAAAATATAAATGTATATAATTAAAACAACATTCCATTCCAATTCACTTCTATCATTAATATTAATATTCATTAAAGTCTTAACATCTTTAACATTATTTTTCAATTAAATATCATACTTCTATGGGAACAATTAAAAGCTTTCCATAGTTAATTCCTCCCCCTCCACTTATATTTTATAAAACATTAACCAATTAAAATGTTCCCGTTCCTTCCTAATTCAGTTTTCTCATTTATTTTATTTCACTTATTTTATTCACAAACATTTCACTAAATTACACTATTTTATCCCTCATTTTAATCATACATTGTTTCCAATTTTCTAAAGTTATTTCTATTACTAATATAACAATACAATCTTATGTACCTTTACAGAATCCCTTTTTCAGTTAGCTTTTTACCCATTATCTCTAAATAGGTCCTGTTTCTCTATATCTTGCTCCAGTCCTTTGTAACTTCTTTTCCTTTCCTTCTTCCCTCTCTTCTTCTCTCTCCCCTTTTTACCCACTTGTCTCTCCCATTTTTACCTACCTCTATTTCTCTCTTCTGTATTCCCCTTTTCTGTTGCTTTCCAGTATTATATTTATTTTTTGAATTATTTTTCTTTTCTTTGGTTGTTTTTTTTAAGTCTTAAATTCTCCATTCTCTTTCCCCCCTTTCCTTTTTCTTCCCCACATAAAATTGCTTGTTCATTAAAGATGGCTTCTTCTTTGTCCCAGTCTTCTTGTTTTGCAGTCTTTTCTTGTTGTTTCTCATAGTTCCAAATCTCCATTTCTAAGAATTGAAAAACGAAGCCAAAAAAACCTTCCCTTCTTGTGCATTTGCTTTGTACTGTTTAAGTTCCATTTTCAATTCATCCAGAAGTGGTGCCATTGTATAAATTTTTTACAACCACCCGATTGATTTTAGTCATTCAAATATAATAATCAAAAATCCAAAGATCACCAAATAATCCAAATATATGCAAGCTGTTTCTTTTTTGCTCTTTTTTTTCACTTTCTCTTCCTGGGGTAACTATTTAGTTGCAAAGTTTCAGTTAAAATGTTTCTTTTGGAAATCTTGTTGAAGTTTTACTGTAGATTCTTTTTAATTCCAGGCAGTCTCCTCCCTCTTCCAGATCCTGTCCTTATTCTTTTTCTCTCCCTTCCTGCTTATGAAAAAGAAAAATTTTAATGTCCAGAAATCTTTATTATCCCTTTGGCATTTTGTTTTATTTTCAGCTTAATTGCCTATTAATGTCCAAGCGGATTTTTCCAATTTCTTATTTAAGTCTCTTAGTTGTCAGTATAGGGAAGGAGAGAGAAGAAGAAAAAAGCCAAACCGTTCCCTTTTCACTTTCCTTCGCTGCTTCCGACTCTTCTTTGGGAGTGATGTTATTTTTTGTAAGTTTAAATTCCAGGGTACCTTAGTTGTTGCTTTTACAATTTAACTCAGTCAGCCAAAACTTTCACTTCTTATCTTCCTCCTACACATTCTTTTCCGGTTGAGTTCTCCTTTGTGGTGGCCATTTCTGACCACCGCTGAAACTACCTTTGAGAAATGGAGTAATGGCCAGCTGACGAGAAGAGATGAGGCTCTCCTCAACCCTGCTGGCAGTCTTCCCCCTCTTCACCACCTCTACGGGGTGGCTTAGCCCCAAAACCAGCTGGCTTGGGGTGCTCCAGCAGTGAGCTCAGACAGAAACCACACACGATTGCGGATTTCTGTCTGTCGTCGAAGCCCTTGAAACCGGAAGTCCCTCCTTCACAGATTTTGTTTGTTTGTTTGGACCTACACAAATTCTGTAGATGTTCTCTCTGTTTGTTTGTTTTTTTTGTAAAGTTCCCTTTTTTAAAAATTACCCTCTGCATCTTCTGATAAATTAACATTAACACATTACTTGGAAAAGATAAATGATTTGAGGGTCACTGAACATTAATTTATAATAGTTTAAACTTGATTTTTTAAAGATCACTTAATATGTGTATTGATTAGAGTTTCTTTTTGAAAAGCTGAAACATCCAGAAAAAGGGGAAAATTGAAACAAATGAGTTGCTTTAAAATCAACAGCTTATATACATTTTCTTTCAAACCAGTTCTTGAACACCCTGAGAAAGAAATTGATTAGTATAAAAATTAATCAAAACTGCCTGGTGGAAGCTAGTTAACTTCTTAAATAACCTCAAGCTAGCAGGTCCTTATATGAAAAGTTAAGTTAATTTATTCCCTAATAGTGAGGGGAGGAGGGGGGGAGGCAGAGCAGCATTCATGCTATGAAAACCACTCAGGATATTTGTAAAATGTAATTTTAAAAAATTCGTATTGGTGTAGGATTGCTACTTACATTTTATTTAGCATTATAGCAATCCTTACAGTTATGTTATATTGTTATATAATATATGATATATTGTGTTATTTTCTTTTATTTTTTCTTAGATGTAAACTTTATATATTGCTCCTAATTTTAGTTCTTTATTTTATTATTTATATTCTGGTTTGTGTACATTTGTGGTATATTGTAAAGTTTTCTTTGAGTAGTTAGCTTTTTTCTTTCAGTTTTCTAACCTTGTCTGTAACTCTGGAATTTTCTGAGAGTCTTTATTCCTCATCCAAGTTCTAATCACACGTGATCACACTTAACTTTTTCAAATCAGTCAAGTTGGGATAAGTGCTGGTATATTTCTCCCACTAAAGGACATTTCTTTCTAGATGCTTTAATCATCAGAGCAGCAAACTCCAGTACGATTTAGTTATTTATTTCCTATGGTGCTGTGTTGAAAATTAGTTAAAAATGAAAAACTGCCCTTACTTAAATGATTTCTCTATATAGAATGATGATGATGGGGAAAAGAAACATGTTTAATGCATGCTTTATAGCTGATGTGATGGATATGGCTGCCACAGAGAACGCGTAAGTCTGTGAAGTTCAGAGTTTGAAATTACTTAGCTGCACCACTGGTTAGCATGATAGAAATTATTGAATGTGTCTGGGCTGAGTTATCAAGATATACTATTGTGCAGACAAAAAACACTAGGTATGCTCAATAAATGGCCTAATTATTTTTGACAAGATACATAATGACTATAAAATGTAATTTTCATTCAGGGCAATATTTTGCAGATGCTGCAATCTTTCATATTAGCATTAGGAAGTTTTCCCAAAGTGTTGCTTATTAAATATTATATATGAAGATGATGCAATTCTATGGTTACCTATAAGCAAGATAGGTATGTTTACTTACAAGAAAGCAGTGCATTTTCATTAATAGTCTTTCTTTCTCTGAATGTGAATTGGAAATAAAGGTGACTCATTTTTTAAAAGGCATGTGGATATCAAAAAGTACTGCTGTGCTTCAGTATTAATTCTGTAAGGTTACAGAGACAGAGAGAGTGGCATTAAGTTTTATTCACATAAAATCACCACTCATTATAGGATACATACATCATAGAGTGTATGCATACAGAATACAATACAAAAGTTTTTCTAGTAAACAAAAAAAATGCATTAAAACACAATATTTATAAGCCAGCATTAATTAATATTAACTTTACACGCCTTTAATATGTGAATGGGAAATATACAGGTCATGTCAATTTCTGTTATTGCCCTTGTTTAGTGGTCAACTGTTCGGATCCAGGAATCCCTGGAAATTCTATAAGAGAAAGTAAAATAGAACATGGAAATTTCACCTACGGAACGGTTGTTTTTTATGACTGCAGTCCTGGGTATTTTTTATTTGGCTCTTCAATTTTAGTCTGTCAGCCAAATGGACACTGGGATAAACATCTGCCAGAATGTATTAGTAAGTATTTTAAAATATTGGTACTTATAACTAAAATTTGCAGTAAGAGCAATACTAAACACTTGTATTCTAAAAGCTGTTATCCAATTGCAATTCTTAGAAAAACTGACTAAGGTAAGTCAATGTCTGAAGTAACGTTTATTTTTTTATTTTTGTATTTATCAATTGCTTACAAGACAATAGGTATAAGTAAAAACATAGTTATGAATACATTGATACATATAAGAAAAATATAAAATATAAAAGAAACAATAGGACAGGGACGATAGGCACGTTGGTGCACTTATGCATACCCCCTGCAGACCTCTTAGGAAAGAGGTGAGGTCAATAGTAGACAGTGTAAGGTCAAAGTTTTTGGGGTTTGGGAAAAAAAACCACAGAATCAGATAGAGTATTCCAGACATCAAGTTTGGTGCAGTTAACCTTGAGTTTGTATCTATTGTGTGGTCTTGTATTGTTATGGTTGAAGCTGAAGTATTCATTGACAGGTAGGAAGGACATTGCAATGATTTTATATACTATACTTAGATTTGACCAAAGGAGGCATCGTTCTAGGTTTTCTAGGTCTAGAATTTCAAGTCTGGTGGCATAAGGTATTCTGCAACGAGTAGAGGAGTGGAGAATTCTTCTTGTGAAATATTTCTGGACTTTATCAACTGTGCTAATATCAGATATGTCATGTGGGTTCCAGACTGATGAGCTGTATTCGAGTATTGGTCTAGCAAATGTTTTGTATGCTCTAGCTATAATATTAATGTAATATTATAATAATAGTGTAATATTACCAGAGAAAAAGCTACGTAAGATTAGGTTAACAACTCTTAATGCCTTTTTGGCTATGTAGTTATAGTGGGCTCTCTAGCACTTAGATCATTTGAGATGAGTACTCCAAGGTCCTTGACAAAGTTTGGATCATCAACAAGGTCTTGACTATTCAGCCTGTATTTTATTTTCTGATTTTTTTCTGCCAATATGTAAGACAGAGCATTTATTTGTTGAGATTTGAAGTTGCCATTTGATTGACCATTCTGATACATAGTCAAGGTCTTTTTGGAGGGTAGTAGTATTGTCTGTGGTGTTGAATAGCTTTACATCATCAGCGAAGAGAATGCAGTTGCTCTTAATATGATCAAAAGAGGTCATTTATGTAGAGTATGAAGAGAGTTAGTCCTAAAACACTGCCTTGGGGGACACCACTGTTGACAGGTACAGCATTTGATAGGACGCTCCCAATTTTGACCAAGATTGAAGTCACGAAGAAAGATAAAAGTGTGTGGGCAGGATGCTGTCCATGTATTTAGCTTGTTTGCTTGTTTGATGTCACAATCAGAAGCTCTGTAACATTGTAAGAACTGAAATGTGATATTTAAGGACAGTTCACAGACGATGGTCTCAGGAATAGCAAGCTCCTGGGTAAATTGGATGTTTTTTAGATGTAGGGACTTTTAATAGAAGATAGCAACACCATCTCCTCTATGGATTTCACGATCTGATCGGTAAACATGATAATCTCTTACTGTGGTAATGGAGTCAGGGAAAGATGCATTGAGCCATGTTTCACAGACAAATATAATGTCGAATTTTCCCGTATTTATTAAGAGGAGAAATTCAGGTATTTTATTTACAAGACTTCTTGCATTGAGTAGCTTGCATTTAAGGCCAATTGTGGTTGGAATAGAGGTAGTTAGTGATGTGCATGCCTAGTTTTGAGTGATGTTGGATTGGATAGGAGCCTTGAGACTATTGAGACAACCAATTAAATATGAGCCAACGGTGAGCAATGGCAATCAAAAAAAGCCAATGCAATCCTAAATTGCATTAATAGATAAATACAATCAAGATCAAGTGAAGTTCTAATACCCCTCTATAAAGCCTTAGTAAGACCACATCTAGAGTACTGCATCCAGCTTTGGTCACCACACTGTAAAAAAAAGATGTTGAGACTCTGGAAAGAGTGCAGAGAAGAGCAACAAAGATGATTAGGGGACTAGAGGCTAAAACCTATGAAGAACAGTTACAGGAATTGAGCATGGTTAGTCTAGTGAAGAGTGGAAACATGATAGCAGTGTTCCAATATTTAAGGGGCTGCCACAGAGAGGAAGAGGTCAAACTATTTTCCAAGGTACCAGCAGGTCAGACAAGGAATAATGGATGAAAACTGATCAAGGGGAGATACAACCTAGAAATAAGGATAAATTTTCTGACAGTGAGAACAATCAACCAATGAAACAGCTTGCCTTCAGAAGTTGTGAGAGCTTTATCACTGGAGGCTTTCAAGAAGAGACTGGACTGCCATCTGTCAGAAATAGTGTACAGTCTCCTGCTTGGATAGGGGGTTGTATTATATTACCTACAAAGTCCCTTCCAACTCTGTTAATCTGTTATCTGTTTATTTGTTTTTCAATTTTGGCTCACCACAGTTAATTGCCTTTCATTAGGCAACATTCAATAATTTTCAATAAAATATTTTCAATCAAAAATTAAATAATTAAATCAATAAAGCTACATTACAGTGTCAAAAATTCATGATGTGTTCCTCAGTTAGTGCAGGGCAGATCCTTGCTATTATCTTTGAGCTCTATCACTTTATACCAATAATATAGTCCAGCTGATTTCTCTCTGGTTAATCTTCTATGGTCCATGAATATAAGTATTTATAATATATAAATACCAATTATATATAAGTATTCAGTTTGAAAACTGTGTTCCTGATAAAAAAACATAATGGGATTGGTTGATATTCTGCTTCATTTTGGTACCTAGTCCATGCAATCTAACTACTTTTTTTCCTCCTTATTCTTTCCAGCTTTGGCTAGTCTCCAGCCACAAGTAGCATATGTGGCTTGCATGTTTTATCAAATTCAAATTGAACTTGATCATAACATTGATCAGAATTGTCTTCTTCTGCATCAGTAGTGGGTACATAAACTTGGACAATTGTTCTATTAAAAATATGTCCACAAGGTCCAATTCATATTGCCCATTGCATTATACCCAGGCAGCTTTTTGCTATGCTCTTACTGAGTATGAAAGCAGTGGCATTCCTTGCTCCCAAAGGTGCCTTTCCAAAAGGCAATGGGAGTTTGTTTTTCCTTAAAAATATTTTGCTTCTAACTCAAGAAACTTCTTTAGTTGAGAAACGAAACATCTTCAAAGAAAAACAAAGTACACTTGCCTTTTGAAAAAACACTTTTGGGACACCTTTGACTTGGATGATTGAGAATCTCCATAGACAGTAGAATTTCTTTTTTGTTTGTTTTTTAGGCCCTAAGTGGTAAATAGTATGATTTGCTGACTGAAATTATAGTTTCTCTGATGCCTAAGATGTCAATGTGTAGTCATCTTTTCATATGGTGAATTTTGCCATGTTCATTTATTTATTATTATTTTATCATTTTTATATCATTTATTATTTTCAGCATTTATTATTTAGCTATAAAGCAATCATCCATCTATTAGAATGTCTTCATTTTCCCAAGATAACCCTGTCTTTCTTCAGATTTGCTTTTTCCACCTGGCAACATCAATAATTAAACATCCCATAGGCTTTAATCTATCTGCATCGTAAACACTATTAGTGTTCCAAAAGATCCTCAGTTCTTCTTCAGTAGCTTGATGAAGACCATCTGACCTGAGGGACCCATCATCTGGCAGTATATCATCAATCAATTTACAGTTCCTCTTCATGTTGCTTTCCTTTCCTATAAAAGGAAGGAGTGCTTTACCATTGTTTTTCTTCTATGGAGTATGAAATGAAGTCCCCCCCCCCTCCCGTGTCACTAAAATTAGTATATTTTTCTGACATCTTCCTACCTAGCAATTGCCTGCTTGCTTTAGTGGAGCAGCTAAAATGGCCTTCACATCTTGGATGACTTTGCTGAAAGTCATCTTTGTTCATCCTTCTCTCCTTTGCTATCATGTGACAACTGAGCAGATTTGAGGGTTGACTGACTTTCTTTCGCTCTGCAAAATGAAAAGGGTGATGACCTTGTGAGGGATGTGGAAAATGAATTATTATTCCAAAGTAATTGACCTTAGCTGGAAAACCAACTCTTGTCCAGATTAGCACTTTACAAGAAGAATTGATCTGGCTGATCAGCCAGCTGTTTTCATGATGGTAGATTTGATTTCTAAAGACCATAATACTATTGATCTTGATTGTTGCATAGATATTTGTCATTTCTGGGTTTATTCAAAAGCAATTGTTGTAACAGTTCTTTATAAAGCTGAATTTAGAGGGTAATATTTCTCACAAAGGACATATCTTGACTCTTAGGACTTATTAAAACTGACCTTTCAATTTCCTAACTGCTCTATTTTCAAAGTTAGAATAGAAGATACCTTTTAATGTCCAAGCCTAAGACCAAAATCTAATGTTTTGTGCATGATTACAACATAATCTCAAAAGGGGATACCATATAACAAGAAACTATTCCAATACTCTCTGTAAATTCAGATAAGACTGCATGTTTCTTTGTTTATTTTTAAAAGGTTTAAAATATAACAAACACACACACACACACACACACACACACTGTGTAAGAGAGAAAGAATAGCTATAGGTCAGTGAATACATTGGTAATAATGAAGAGCAATTTGTTCTATGAATTATATGAAAAACATGTCTATAAGGTCATCTTCACCATAAAATTGTATTGGTAAAATATATTGATAGTGTGCTGGCATAGTGGAGAATTTAGTTGGCTGATTATAACATAATTTTTATCTCCAATATTTATGTATCGTAGTGATTGACTGTGGTCATCCTGGCATTCCCCCAAATGCGATCCTTTCTGGAGAGAAATACACATTTGGATCTACTGTTCATTATTCTTGTTCAGGAAGGAGATCATTAATAGGCCAGGCATCCAGGACATGCCAATTAAATGGACACTGGAGTGGAACAATGCCTCATTGCTCAGGTAGCACTTTTAAAGTATGTGAATGTGCTTTTGAAACCATCCAATACAGCTTTCTTTTTGGGTGCCCTTGTTTCTTTTTCAGGATGTCTAAAACCAGACCGCCTTTAAATCACAAACAATTGTAATCAAAGATAAGTTTCATATTAGGTGCCCTCATTCACATATAAATTCGCAAAACTAAAAGGGAAGTGATAGATTTCAAACAACATTTAATCTAAAAGAAAATTAGTAAATAAAACAGGAAGATTGAAAAGTAGGTAAGGAATTTATATATTCTTTCTCTTTGCATATTACTGGGAAGGATGTTACATTTCATATGGGTAATTTGTGTGTCACCATTGTCTTCTTCTTGATTTGTTTTTGTTTAATTTGGAAAATAATTGCTGCATACCAACAGTTTTCATCCATATAATATCTGTTTCTGCTGAACTCATATCAGAATAGTTTCTGGAGAAGATTTTTCAAAGCTATCTCTAATTCATGGCATATTAGAGAACTAAAATTCCACAAGGGTATCAATACAGCTTTCAAAAAAATAGAAATATATAGTTTGATTAATATTATAAATAGTAAGCAGAGCTGTGCTTTGTTATATTGTTTAAAATTAGAATCACATCAGAACCATAACACATAACTTGAAGGAAGCTGAATGTCTTAATCTTTTTTCTTACACAAATGTGTTGTGTTAAGCCTGGTTTCCCCAACCAGGGTTAGGGAGACAAGCTAAACAGAATGTGCAGCGTTAGTCAGATAGGCACACAGATAAATGAGTGAGCTAAGCTTGTGTGTTTATTAACATACAGTAAAAATAACAGATACGCTTGTGCTATCAAAAATATAGTTTATTCCATTATGAGTTCATAGCATAGTCAAAATAACAGTTCAATAGTCATGTATCATTTAGTCAGTCCATTCAGGGATATTCAGTTAGCAAAGTCCGTGTTGAATACCCTATGTCAATTCACTTACAAGTCAGTCCTTTGTTTTCTCTCCCGTTCGAGCAATGCAGACTTGTTTGCTTGCAGTAATTAGGGATCATCAAAGCCAGAGAGAGATAGCAAGCTGTCGTCTTGCTTCTTTTAAAGTGCTTTCACAACCACTCCCTTAATTACTATCCCACAGTTAAAGTTGCAGACACTTTAACATACAAACTATGATTACATATTATTATTTACCTAAACCAGTTAGGGTAAAACAATGTTATCCCTAACATTCTCCCCTTTTAGGAAATAATAATAAATATAACTATTTACATCTTTAAATCATATTTGTTACAACTTTCTTGAAACTTAGTTACTCCTTGAGCTTTTGTAAATTGGTCTGCAATGTTTTCTTCCATCATGCAGTATTCCAATTTAATTAGCCCATTCTTTACAGATTCTCTAACATTTAAGTATCTTAAATCAGTATGCTTTGATCTAGTTTTTACAGCAATACAAGTAGCTAATTTTATAGCTGCTTGGTTATCCTCGTACACAATAATGGAATCTTTTACAGTTACACCCATGTCTAATAATAGCTGTTTGTACAAAATCAAGTCAGTGCATAATAATGACAGACATGAAAATTCCGCTTCCATCGTGGACAAGCTGATATGCTGTTGTCTGATTGACCTCCACCCTATTAGTGTCTTACCAAATAATATAGCCATCCCAGATGTTGATTTTCTAGTGTTTATATCAGTTGCAAAACTTGCATCTGCATAGGCACTAAGACTCAAATCACCCTTTGGTTCTATATACAATGCATGGTTCATTGTTCCTTTAAGATATCTTAAAATTCTCTTTAATGATTGCCAATGACATTGATGTGGATCTGAATTAAAACGTGCCAGCTGATTTACACTATAAGCTATATCTGGCCTAGACCAATTGCTTATATATGATAAGCTACCAATCAAAGATTGATATATGGACTTATCAAATTTGGGACTTTGATCATCAGTTTGGCAAACTTCCTGACTCATTGGAGTCTTTGCCGGTTTACAAAGTTCCATTTTAAACGTTTTAATTAATTGGCAAATTTTATCTTCTTGAGATATCTTAAAACCATTTTTGTTTTGTTAATTGTCAATCCTAGATACTTTTTAATTTCACCTAAATGCTTTAATTTTATCTTTTTGGCTAATAATGATATAATCTCATTAGCTTCATTATTAGTCTTAGTTATCAAAGCAATATCATCTGTAAATAATAACAATAATGACACCGTTCCATTATTTTCTCTTTTAAACACACATGGATCTGCTAAACCAGATTTAAAACCTATATTGTTTAACTCTTTCACAATATATTGGTCCCACTCAAACCCAGATTGTTTCAACCCGTAAAGACTCTTTTTGAGTTTCCAACAATCATTACTATTTACTTTATTGTCTTTTATACCTATTGGTTTTCTTAAATATATAGTGTGCTGCAATGGTGCATGTAGATAGGCAGTTTCTACATCTAAATGGTTAATGACATAGTTTTTCTTAGCTGCCCACACTAATGCTGCTCTTAAAGATGTTGCTTTAAGGCTTGGTGCAAAAACTTCATCGTAATCAGATGCAGTTTGATTAAATCCTTGAGCTACTAACCTAGCCTTATGGGTAACAGTCCCATCATTTCCAGTTTTTACTTTAAATATCCATTTGCACCCAATGGATTTTTCTCCTGGAGGTAATTTAGCATCTTCATAAACTTTCATTACCTTTAATGAATTTAATTCCTTTTCCATTGCCTTTTGCCAATTCTCCTGATCCTTAGCAGGATACATCCTAAGTTCATCTACACTAGTTGGAACTTTAGTTACTTGGCAAACTATACTTGCTTGATACCTATCAGGTGGTCTAGTTACACGTGTAGTACGTCTAGGTATTACAGGACTTACAGGTGGACTTTCATTTATTAACTCTTCTTGATTATCTAACTCTTCCTGATCAATTGTTTCCTCTTGTTCTGGTCCTATTTGCTCTTCTTGGACTTCTTCTTTAATTGGACTCTTCTTATAACTAATCTGATCTTTCTGCCTTTTGTAGGGTTCAATAATTACTTCATTATTTAAATCTTGCTCTAATCTATTCCATCCTACATGTTCTAGGAATTTTGCACTAGCACTGGTGTAAACTCTAGATGTACCTGGTTCCCAGAATCTATAAGATCTATGATTAGATGTATATCCTACAAAATATAATCTTTTAGCTCTATGTTGTCCTTTTTGTCTAAGTTGTGAAGGGATATGCACCCATGCTGGTGCTCCAAATGTGTGCATGTAACTTAAATCAGGTTTTGTACCATGCCACAATGTGAATGGTAATTCACCTGTTGTTGAATTAACAACATTATTTAATATATGATAACCACACATTATTGCTTCTCCCCATAAATTGTCAGGTAATCCTGAATCAGACATCATAGTTCGTGCCATTGATTGTAATGTTTGGCCTCTTCTCTCTATAAAGGCATTATGTTGTGGCCTATATGGTGCAGACATTTTATGTTGAATACCTAACATTCTTAGTCTGTTCTGCAATTTATTATTTGTAAATTCTGTACCATTATCTGTTATAAGAGTTACTAATTTCTTTTTAGTTTTCCTTTCAGCAAATTTTATCCAATTAAAGAGATTTTGATACGTTTCAGTTTTGCTCTTCATTAAATAGCAAAACCCATATCTAGAATAGTGGTCCATTATACTTAGTATGTAACGAGCTCCTCCTACACTTGGTTTTTTAGGACCTATTAAATCTGCAAATACTACCTCTAAAGGTTCTTTAGTAGTAAATCCATCAACTCTATTAGCCGGTGTGACCCTGGCTTTGCTTTGATTGCAAATATTACAGTGCAAATACTTATTACAAGGTTTCAAACTTATTCCCTTAGATAATTCAACAGTTTTCTTAAGCATTTTAAAATTTAAATGCCCTAGCCTTCGATGTAACAAGTGAATACATTCATCATGAGGTTTCTTATTTTCATAAACTGTGTTAGCCACTTTTAAACCATCATCATTTAACACATATAATTCACCTCTTAAAGATGCAGTAATTTTCTTATCTTCTTTCTCAATTATGCAGTTATCTCCCCTAAAAGTAACTACATATCCTAGTTTAACCAAAATTCTAACTGAAATTAAATTAAACTTAAGTTGTGGTACATATAACATTTTTACATTCTCTTTTATAAAAGAACAATATGCTATACCTTGACCTTTAGCTTTTAGTTTCCAGCCATTGGCTAACGATATCTGCTGTGTACTCTTAGACATTTTAATAAAAAAAAATTTATCATTTGTTATACAATGTGATGCTCCACTATCAACCACCCATAAATTATTTTTTACAGCTCCGTTAGTATACATGGCTAACTCTGGATTTTTATTTATCTTTTGATGACTTTTTATATTCTGGCCAGTGTTCTGGCACTTTGCTTTTTTACAAAATCTTGCCAAATGTCCTCTTCCTCCACAATTAAAGCATTTTTTAATTGTGTATGCAGTAGGAGTTTCATTATCTTCTTTTTGAGGTTGCTGCCTCCTTAATTCGTCTCTTTCAAGCCTTCTTCTGGCCTCTTCAATCAATCTGCCAGTTATATCAGTTAAAGTTCAGCTTTCCTTTGGCAAAATTTCAAGTGAAGTTACGTAGTTATCATAACTTTCGTCAAGGGAAGATAGAATTATGTAGACTTGGTGTAGTTCAGAGAAAATAAGCTCTTTCTCGTGCAGTTCTTGAAAAATGCTTTGCATAGTTTTCAAATGACTCAGCATATCACCATTCTTATGGAGATGTGTACTGAAAAGTTTCCGTGTTAGATTTATGTGAGCACCAACATTATCTCGAACATAAATCCTTTTCCGCTTCTTCCAACACCCAACAGCTTTTTTCTCTCCATGGATATAAACAAGTTGCTGATCAGTTAAGGTTAAAGCAATAATGCAAATAGCTTGTTGATTTTTATGCATAAATTCTTCTATCTTTAATTTATCTTCCTTATCCTCTGGATCCCATTCTTCTACGTTTGGTGGATTTTCAATTATGTTCCACAAACCTTCTCTTCGTAGAAACAGACTACATTTCATAGACCATGATACATAGTTTGTTCCATCCAGCTTGGATATAAGGGACAAACTTTGTAGATTGACTTGTGCCATGTTTTCTTATATGGATATAAAACTATAATTAATAAAACACAGCTGTCTGTTTACTGTAATGTATAACAAGACAAACTCTCACTTTTACATAAATCTGTTTTATCCTAGTTAAACTGACTTTGCAGCCTCTGGGCCCATAACCAGTGTTAAGCCTGGTTTCCCCAACCAGGGTTAGGGAGACAAGCTAAACAGAATGTGCAGCGTTAGTCAGATAGGCACACAGATAAATGAGTGAGCTAAGCTTGTATGTTTATTAACATACAGTAAAAATAACAGATACGCTTGTGCTATCAAAAATATAGTTTATTCCATTATGAGTTCATAGCATAGTCAAAATAACAGTCCAATAGTCATGTATCATTTAGTCAGTCCATTCAGGGATATTCAGTTAGCAAAGTCCGTGTTGAATACTCTATGTCAATTCACTTACAAGTCAGTCCTTTGTTTTCTCTCCCGTTCGAGCAATGCAGACTTGTTTGCTTGCAGTAATTAGGGATCATCAAAGCCAGAGAGAGATAGCAAGCTGTCGTCTTGCTTCTTTTAAAGTGCTTTCACAACCACTCCCTTAATTACTATCCCACAGTTAAAGTTGCAGACACTTTAACATACAAACTATGATTACATATTATTATTTACCTAAACCAGTTAGGGTAAAACAATGTTATCCCTAACATGTTGTGATAGTTTTAATTGTATAAATTATTATTGTAAACTGATAGTGATCTCTGGAAAGTTCAGCTGTATACAGAAGTTATAGTATTATCCATTAGCTACATCTTTAAAGTTACTGTTTTGGTGTTTAGCTTACTCAAAATTTGGATGTTCTGGTAAAAGCTTACGGGAATTGAAATTCATACAGCACCTATGTAGAGATTTGTAAGTGTGCCTGTGTCTGTGTGCTGTTTACCTTGTATTTGGTAGATTTATCAGAAAGTTGCAGAGGTGGATATATGAGTTTTAAACAAATGCACTGTTAATGTTAAACAGATAACTGAATAGTATCTGAGTTGTACTGTAGCTTAACAAAAAGTAGTATTAAATGGCATATTCACACAAGTCAAGGACTTGTGTACACTGATATAAATAAGAAAGCATAAACAGTTTCTGTGAATTAACTCTCACGTGGAGGTTATGATTTGTGATCGTAGAAGGTACATCTTCCATAGTAAGGTTGTAGGTTTAATAATTGTCTTGTGGCAAAACTAACATGTATTCAATAATTCCTAACATGCTTTGTTATTATATCCTATTATATACTATTCCTACACAACAATACGAGAGAAGAAGAGCATATGATAGACACTATTTCTATATAATCAAATAACATTAGAAGGATTGCCTATATATTATTATTTGCTAAAGGACATATAAATGTATAGATGAAATATTTTCTCATATTCCAAATGTAACTGGAAATGTAGGAACCAATTTCACTTTATTTTACAATGCTTGTAATAATTTACAAGCTTGAAGCTCCAGAGAAACTTCTACAACTTTATAATAAATTCATAATATGACACATTTTTCTTGTAATGTATATCGCATTTTACTCTTGGTAAACTGCATTTTTATTACAATAACTTGGACAGTGATTTTTGCCTCAGTGTAATTTACGCTGAATATAATTTGATTTTAAACTAGACGAGCCACTGACTTTAGTTATAACTCATATTCTACATTGAGCTCTTTAAAAAACAATACCACAGAAATAAAGCACTGGTTTTATTTTATTCTGTTTTTTAAAAAAATAATAATTCAAGAACACTAAATAAGGGACTTGAAATTTCTATGGTCTCAATTGAGTGCTATATGTTCAAAATTAAGAAAGTCAGTGTACAATCGTTAAGTCTGGAATGGATACCTCCCCTCCTTTTTTTATAGCCTACTTTTATTTTTGCATCAATTATAAATTGATTGCTCTTGTTTCAGGTTCCTATAGCAGGACCAATACAATTTAACTCCAAGTATTCTACCCCAAATGATCTTTTTTCTTCCAGGTGACACGGCAGGAACTTGTGGGGATCCAGGAATCCCAGGCCATGGTTCTAGAGAACAAACTAATTTTAGAGCTAAAAGTGTTGTACAGTTCTTTTGTGAGCTTGGTTACATCCTTCATGGATCAGAGGAAAGAACTTGTTTGGCAAATGGAAGTTGGACAGGAAGGCAACCAGAATGTAAAGGTAAATTATTTTCATAACTGTATTGGTTTTAAAAGCACTACATGAGCTTTTATTAAAGAAAAAGTTATAATAAAGTCCAGTGGTGGGATTCCAAAATTTTTACTACTGGTTCTGTGGGCATGCCTTGGTGGATGTGGCAAAGGAAGGATATTGTAAAATCTCCATTCCCATCATACTCCTGGGGAGGTTACTGCAAAATCCCATTCCCTCCCCACCCCACTAACCTGCTATTCTCCCAAGTAGGACAATAAAAGAAGACCCAGTCAATCAGCTGGGACTCGGTAGGCAGAAAATAGATGGGGCCAGTCAGAAGGTGGTATTTGCCAGTTCTTTGAATTATTCATAATTTCAGCTACCGGTTCTCCAGAACTGGTCAGAACCTGCAGAATACCACTTCTGATAAAGTCATCATGTATCTGAAATCTATTAGCTGCTTATATTGAACCTAATAACCTTAACACAGTCATGTATAGTTTTGAATATATATATATATATATATATATATATATATATATATATATATATATATATATATATATATATTTGAATATATATATATGTGTGTGTGTGTGTGTGTGTTTTCTTAAGTTTTTGCGGGTACTTACATGCATGGTATTCAGCAACACTATACAGAAGCCTGATGATGGCAGATGAGATTCTGCCAAAACATTGCTACAACTTTAAAACTACAACTACCATGACATGGGAAAATACCTGAACAAAGCTGAATGCCATACATGTAAGTACCCACAAAAACTTAAGAAATATATATATACACACAAACATTCTGAGGGAACCAAATCCTAGGAAACTTCCAAATGTTTCAGTCCATAATGAGACAACTAATTACAGCCTCAAGACAATTCAATGAGGCATAACTCAAGAGAGGGACAAGTGAGTTGCAGCAGACCTTGTACTGATTTTAAGTGTGAGCCTTCTCAGATTAGAAGTCCTTGAGGCTAAAGTGACCTACAATTTTATTTGTCCCTCTCTTGAATTATTCTGTGTTGAACTGTCCCATGGCGAGTTGGCTGTGATGAGTTGTTCTACACCTATTTCAGTCATATCTATTCACTGACTTATCTGTTCTATTTCCTACTCATGGGTATTTGCAGAAAGAAAACGAAACCAGATGATGAAAGTTACCCTTCAGTATTTGCTTGCAATATCATGATTCATGTTCAGAATGACAGGGTTTATATAGTGATATCATTCTGCACATTTTGTCACTTTGGTTTAATGAAGTTAAGTGTGGACTCCTGCTTATTTAATGCAGCCTAGGCAAGCCAAAAGATTGGACACCCATGACTTAGAGCACTGCAAGCAGTTGTACTCATACATTTTCCATGGGACATCTCTGTAGTGGAATTTATCCTGAAGTAAATTAAAAATCCAACCTTACTTTTTTAATATGATCACAACTCTATGAAATCCTTGTGCTCTCTGAGCTTAGTTGTTGGTCTTCTAAACATAGTATACAGAGTGTATGTCCTAGGAAAAAATAAGGAACAGGAGAAGTGGCCTTCTAATAAAGCAGATTGTTTGTTTTCCTAACATAGAATTGCCTGTCATGACAAGCAGGGAGATATACTTCTCATAGAGATGTTAGAAACTGAATTTGAATATGTCTATACACAAATTATATACTCATTCCTAGAGATAGAACCCAATTCAGAGTTAAAATTGTTAGGGATACTAAGGAATTTTGTTTTAGTCACAATCACAATAAAATAAATTCCTCCAGTCCACAGCACAAAGTATGCTAATATAGATTTTTTCAACTTCAGAGGCCATTCTATTCTTCCATAATGAAGAAATTGGTTCTTGGTCTTGTCCTTATACTTTCCAGTGTAGGACAATGACCTAATTTTTCTAATTTTTTGACCATTCTAAGTTTTCTCCATTTTTTTTTTACCAACTGGGAAATAAATTCCTTTCATTGCTATATTTGAAGTAATATGAGTCACGGTGGCACAGTGGTTAGAGTGCAGTACTGCATGCTACTTCTGCTGACTGCCATCTGATTGCAATTTGGCAGTTCAAATCTCACCAGACTCTAGATTGACTCAACCTTCCATCCTTTCGAGGTGGGTAAAATGAGGGCCCAAATTGTTGGGGGCAAGATGCTGACTCTGTAAAACTGCTTAGAGGGGGCTGTAAAGCACTGTGAGTCTAAGTGCTATTTCTATTGCTGTATTTTTTTCAATATACATAGATTTGATTGGTGTTTTATATAATTTATGCAAAGCAATTTATGCTTTCATTTTTATGCAACTTTCTGTGCTATAGTACACTTTTTATTTAGATATAGCTAGCACTTGCATACAAAAATGATGCTGTTTTATCTGTAATTTTTTTCCCATAACTTTTCCATAGGATTCCCTTTGAGACTATTGTCATTGTCTCTTAAAATGAGCATATTTTATGCAAACTAAAATTCATGTATGATTGACATTGATAGCATCTGGCATCATTGTATTCTCTGTGGGAATATCATTTGTTGCAAATAATTTGAACAGTAATTAATGTTTGATAGGACACAAAGATCTGAGTACAATAAAACAACTTGGTTTTAACATTTTTAGTAACATTTGAGCACTCCACCAGCAGAAATAATCATGCACTTTACAGGTGTGTAGTAAGTAATACAGATTTGTTTATTTTAAATAAATTTGTGTGCTAAATAGCTGTGTACTACTTGCAAAAACTAGCTAGATTTATAAATATGGTTAGTGATTATTCACTTTTCACAAAATCAATTATTATGGTGTACATTTAAATTACCGTTCAATTTTATGTTAACCAGAAGATGAGGATCCATAATGAGCTACTACAGTGATTTCAAAATGATAAATACAACATGACTTCACTGTACAAATGATACAGTCATTTGTTTGTATCAGGATGTCTGAGGCAGGTGGAACTATTTCATCCACATGATGGAGATTTACACACATGCATATATACATACAGATAGACACCTGTATATGCCAAAATGTCCTGAAAATACTGAATTACAACACAAAAGATAAGTAAATAAAATAAATAAAAGAATTGTGAATTTTGAAACTGGGCAATTCAACCTGGAATTTTTCAAATTGGTTAGAATTCTTAAAATAATGTAATGAACAAAGCGATAGATAAGAGAGTGAGATCATGCTGAATGTTATTAGAGACTTGAACATTCTGAAAAGTAAATAAATTATTCAGTACTACAGCTACAAAATGCCATGTACATTTTTGTTGTACACTAGAGTACTAATGGCTACCTATTGAAAATCTTTTTTTTTTACATAAATAATCATTTTTTTTTTACTTTAACAAGCCCACTCACACAATTCAACTGGCAAACATTTAGAAAGCAAGTTTAGATAAAAGCTGAGAATATTTTCATTGAAAAGCCATAAATTTTGAGCTATAGTTCAGCATTTCAATTCAAGCTGTGTAGAAATTTATATGGCGGAATATTTATGGTATTCTGAAAACTGCAACCATATTTCAATTAAGAAAAATTAAAGAAAGGCTCCATTTCAGCTGAATATATGAAAAGGTGGGAGGAAAACTCAAGGCATTTGGACAAGATTTATGCCACTGAAAATGAAGCGGTTTTTATCTCCTTCATGTAAACTACTTTTTAATGAGTTGATTGGATTGTTAGTTGCAACTTCAATTATTTAAGCTATTAAGTAATTGTTCTCTGTGTTTGTTTTCCTTCCCAATTCTGGCATTTCCACATTGACTGTTCAAGCTGTTCAGTGTGGTAACCCTGGAACAACAGCTAATGGGAAAGTGTTTCAAATTGATGGCACAACATTCTCTAGTTCTGTGATTTATTCCTGCATGGAAGGCTACATTCTGTCTGGACCTTCTGTACGACAATGCACTGCCAATGGGACATGGTCTGGTTCCTTGCCAAATTGTACAAGCAAGTATCCATTGTTCCTACTATTATTGCCATCTTTAGGACACTGCCTACATCTGCTATATTTGAGGAAAGTCAGATCGGAGAAAAAGAGCAGATTTAGCTTTTGTTTTTTCCCAGGACCAAGTTTCCAGAGCTTGACCATTCAAGACTGTTCCATGCAAACCAATGATGGTGTCATAGCTTCTCTACACAGAGGAGGCAAAGACAGCTTGGAGACTTGATGCATTCATCAGACTGCTCTTATATAACTTATGATGCATCTCCAGTGTTCCTTGCCCTTTGTCCCTACTTTCCTCTGTTTTTATCTTAACCCACTTGACTCCCATTTTTAAAAGGAAGAGTGGTCCTTTCTGTCATTAGCCTGCAAGTGTTAATAGTGCTGCTGAGACTCTGAGATGTTCAGCACTCAATATAATAGCTGACCTGAGTGACTAACGACAGAAATGATGGGTGAAGATTAACAGCGGCAGATATAAGTATCATGCAGTCATTGAAAGTCAACCTGTCTTGATGGCACATAATAAGTTTCATGGGAAAAAATGGAAAGAATATTACTGCCCTCTTAGTGTAATTATATGTTATTTCTTATGTGTAGGTTGAATCTTTTCTAATGAAAGGAAGTATACTTCAGTGTTAATGCACAATTATGTAGATATGCCTAAGCAATTCCTGGCCCCACTGCCTAATACTACATTTGTTCATTTGGACAAAAATAGTATACCCATCCCTGGATCTACCAGATTCAGATTTCCTGGAACCATTAGACATTGTATAAACATTTTATAGTTGTCAACAGAAAGAAGGTGGGGGAGTTTCAAAGAGTAGGCAGGAGTGTGGAATTGAAAGTACATTCCATTCATATTTTCTTCAAAGACTGATTAGAAGACTGAAGCTTCTGGGCAAAAATCTAATTGGAGAGCATGATTGATGACTCTTGGCTATGGACATGTTTCATTGGATGATACACCCAGAGGGGTGGAGGGAAAAGCAGGGTCAAGGGTGACAGTGAATTATGTATCTCAGAGTTGGCTAGGCCTAGGCAAATGCCGAAATGTTAACTTCTAATAATTCCTCTTTAGCTTTGGGAGTGTAGCTCAAGGCTCATGATTTAATTGGAGTAACTGCCAGAATCCTGGAATCATTAGACAAGGCTGCATCCTGTACCCCCTTTCTCAATGAGTTCTTTTTGGGTTGGAAGATTAAATATTTGTGGCCTTAGATATTATGTCAAACTGCAGTCTCCTGAAGCTGTTCAAGCAATCTCTAAAGTGGACAACTTGCACAAATTTCTGCCTTTTGCTAAATATAATTTCCTTCTCTTTTCAAGTCAGCATATAGTAGGTGAGATGCTGAAGGAAAAAAAAATAAGGTCTCATTTTATTGTCCCAACACCTTGACACAGAAGATGGTTGGCAAGTAAGAGAGGACCTTTTAGGTAGCAGCTGTTGGAAAACTGCCAGCTAGTCTGGAAGAGCAGGTGATAGTCAAGAATGGGCTTACCTTAGAGTCCTTTCACAGTCACAATAGGCATAAGCTTGAACTCCCCTTCCAGGCTAGCTGGCAGTTTCCCAATAGAAACAACTTGCCATTGTGAATCATTGTCCAAAATTCTGCCATTATATTATAAGACTATCTTTGTCTTAATTCAAGCTTCACAAAGTTAGAAAAGTGGAAATGAAAGAAGTTGCCATCAATATCACATTCTAAAATTATTCTAGATTGTTCACCTTCTAAAATGGAGACACCTTTTGTCATATTATTATATCTTCAATTTCCCCCCCTTCATAGTAATCAGTTGTGGAGACCCAGGAATACCAGCCAATGGATTGAGATATGGAGATGATTATGTAGTTGGACAAAATGTTACTTACATGTGTCAACCTGGGTACACAATGGAAGCCAACAGTTCCAAAATTCGTACTTGTACTAGTAATGCTACATGGAGTGGAATTCTGGCAACTTGTAAAGGTACTGCTTTGAATCTGGGTGTGTGGATGGGTCGAATGGGTGGATGAATGGATGGATGGATGTAGAGAGATACAGAAAGTGGGTGTGGGTGTGGGTGGGTGGGTGGGTGTGGGTGTGGGTGTGTGTGTGTGAGAGAGAGAGAGAGAGAGAGATAAGGTAATGGCATTGGCAAATGAGCTTGGAAGTCAAAGAGAGAGCCACAACTAGGTGAACAGTTAGTTAGGAGGCAATTTAACTGCCATGTGCCTATGGCAAATGTCTCATAAGGGAATCTCCCTAGATTCTTGGACTGTAAAGGTTATAGGGATAAAATGTAGTTTAAGACATGCATGGTTGATGTTGGCCTTGTAAAGTTGTCCAGGCGGAAAGCACACCCAGATGAACGAATTCCACTTTATACTAAGATTATATTAATAGAATTTTGTAAGTTCCATTTATCCTTCTGTTACATTCTTCCTGTGGCTAAATTGCCTCTTATTCAACCAGTCCCCTGGCTGTGGCTCTTCCCAGGGTTTCCCAAGGTGATTCCCACACACCATTGAAGAAAGATATGTGCTTATAGTAGTACCTCAGTACTCAACTGGCTCATAAAATTTAGTACTTCATGCATTTTGATTGAAAAATGTCCTGATATTCATTTTTGCTTGGCATTTGACATTCTGCAAAAGGAAGTGAGGTCAGCCACAGAGGGTGGACAGAAAGTCAGCCATGCTGGGAAGGTCACTACAAAAGGAAGTGGGGGTCAGCCACAGAGGACAGACAGGAAGTTGGCCATGCTGGGAAGATCTCTGACATAGGAAAAGGGACAGATAGAAAGTTGCACAAAGAGGCAAGTGATACATTACATGGTTTGTTTGATACTCATGTTTTATAGTACTCATCATGGTCCTCAGAATGAATTAAGGATGAGTACTGAAATACCACTGTAATAGAACTGTTGAATATGATAATGCTTCATATCAATTTGATTTGACTTCAGAATGATTCCCTGATACAAATCATGCACTGGATGGAACAGAATAACATGTAAATACACATAGGTAGAAACCAGATTTAGAATGGTTACTTCAACCTTATTTCTTGAACAGTCAGAATTATATCCAATTGCATCCCTTCCAATATCTATAGCATGTCTTTCATAATTCAAATACTGTTCTGGAGAATGACATGAGGATATGCCATTTGAAATGAGATTATAAAATAGGAAATACGTTTCTGTTGACTTTTTATATCTTAACCTGTCTTAGTATCCAAATTGTGATGATTTATTTTTAGCTACTGGGTTATGTATCTCAAAATAAATAAAGATCCCAACTTTCTTTTTCCTTATGGATGTAACTGCAACTCCTATAATTGTCAATCAAAGTGCCCATCAAATTGGCAAAAGGCTGTGAAAATAAACAATATTTAAGCAAAAAAAAAAAATGATTTGCACAGTAAAGCAAAAAAAAAAAAAAATCAAAACCATACCGCAACCTTTTTTTTCTAAAAAAAAAAAAGTTGAATTAGCACATATGGTTATTTAGTCAGTATAGACACAGGAGACTTGTGCTGCAGCTGCTATGCTAATGACTCTAAATGTTGTTACAGCTGTTACCTGTCCAACTCCACCCCAGATTTCTAATGGAAAACAGGAAGGAATAAATCTTGACTGGGGATTTAGCATTAGTTATGTCTGTTCACCGGGCTATGAATTATCCTTTCCTGCTGTTTTGACTTGTGTTGGGAATGGAACATGGAGTGGTGAAGTCCCACAGTGCTTACGTAAGTATTTTTTAAAAAAAATATTTGAATTCCAGGCTGATAATTGTTTCCATTCAATCTTAAAAGAAAATGTAACAAAAGAAAAACTATAGATATATGTAAGAAATAATTATAATGTTTCCTCTACACACCCAATGGGGCACTGTGGCTGAGTAGCTTAAAAGACACCACAGAAAGCTGATGCTCTGGTGGTTTGGTCCTACATCATGTGACAAAATGAGCTCCCATCACTTGCCTCATCTCCTCCAACCTATATTCTAAAGCATGCTACATGCAAGTAGAAAAATAGGTACCACTTCGGTGGGAAAGTAACAGTAAGTAATGTTTCACTGGACACTCTGTACTGTGGTGTGATTATTTATTTTATTTATTTAATTTAGTTTGTCAAGCATGTATGAGAAAACAAGTATAAGTATGAAGATAACATATAAACATAGTATAAACGGGTATAAGTATATACATAATAAATGAGTATGAATAAATGGGAACAATAGGACAGGGACAATAGGCACGCTGGTGCACTTATGCATACCCGCTTACAGACCTCTTAGGAATCAAGTGAGGTCCATGGTAGACAGTTTAAGGTTACAGTTATGGGGATTTGAGGATGTAACAATAGAGTCAGGTAGTGAGTCCCAGGTGTTGACCACTTTGTTGCTGAAGTTGTATTTTCTGCTATCAGGTTTGCAGTGGTTTACTTTGAGTTTGTATCTATTGTTTGCTCATGTGTTATTGTGGACATTATCATAGAAATATGTTTTACTGGCTTTGGTTCAATAGCCTAAAGAAATGGAGATGAGCATTGCCTCCCAAAGTCTGTTACAAGAAGTGAAGTAAAACTTACAGGGATTCTTTACCACATATATAAATTCAACAAAACTGCAATATCCATTACAAAACAAGGAACAAATTGCAACGACCACACAGGTGCTTGTGATCTCCTTCATCTTTGCTTTCTAGTCCTTTTTTCCTTAAACATTTTAACTCCAATTAAACAATTTAATCGATCAGTTGTCACCTGCAGCAACAACTAACTGGATCCTAGTTGTTCATTTTGTTCAATCAAGTATGTATTGACTCCTGGCAATTACTTGGAAAAGAGCCTGCAGTTTTCTTGGCAAGATTTTTTTGAACTGGCTTGCCATTGCCTTCTTCTAGGATTAAGGGAGAATGACTGGCTCAGAGTTATCCCGCTGGTTTCATACCTAAGCCAAGAACTAAAATCCATGGTATCCTGGTATTTAGCCTTGTGTCTTGATCACTACATTAAATTGACTCTTGTTGTCTTTCTTAAAATTGATAAGCAAAAAAACTAATGAAAAACAGACATCTTATTAGCATTAATTAATCAACCAATCAGTGATGTTTAAGGGAGGTTTAATTATCATCATAGCCAGGATGAGAAAGATGGTGATAGATTGCAGTGAAATGAGGGGGAAAGTCCCAATTTTCCTGGATAATGTAATCAAAAAATGAATTTTGCAGAGACAACTGTTACTATTGAAACACAAATGCTGATGCACCCCTATTTTCCTGAATGTTTAACATTGGATCATATTTGAAATTGCAGATAGTCCATGACTTATAACAGTTCATTTCATTTGCTTAATCAGTGGGACAACTTGCCTCCATAACTTGTAAATACTCCAATAGTAGAAGCTTATAAGAAGAGATTGGATGACCATTTGTCAGAAGTAGTGTAGAGTTTCCTGCCTGAGCAAGGGATTGGACTCACTAGAGTCCAATCCCCTACCTGACTAGAAGACCTCCAAAGTCCCTTCCAATTCTGTTATTCTAAGAATTGTAAGCATCTTAATATCTATAGAGTTGTTCAACAATGAAACATATTTAGTGACCGTTCAAAGTTATAACGGTACTGAAAAAAGTGACTTATGACCATTTTTCAAATTTACAACCTTTGTAGCATTCTCATGATCATGATGCTTGACAACTGGTTCATAGTTATGTCTGTTGCTGTTTCCCAAGTTCGTGTGAACACATTTCCCTCCACTTAGAGATAAACAACCTTCTCTCTAATAAACAATCTGGTTTCAGAAAAAAACTATCCTGTAATCTGCAACTCTTACACTGCAAAAACATATGGACTACACAACTCAATCAGAGCAAAACAATAGACACAATCTACATAGACTTCTGTAAAGCCTTTGATTCAGTGGTACACAACAAACTAAAATCTGATGGTATCTCTGGACAACTGCATAACTGGATAGAAGCATTCCTGTCAAACAGACAACAAATGGTCAAAATTGGGAGCGTCCTATCAAATTCTGTACCTGTCAACAGTAGTGTCCCCCAAGGCAGTGTTCTAGGACCAACTCTCTTCATACTCTACATAAATGACCTCTGTGATCACATTAAGAGCAACTGTGTTCTCTTCGCTGATGATGTAAAGCTGTTCAATACCACAGACAATACTGCTACCCTTCAAAAAGACCTCGACTATGTATCAGAATGGTCAAACAAATGGCAACTTCAAATCTCAACAAATAAATGCTCTGTTTTACATATTGGAAAAAAAAATCAGAAAATAAAATACAGGCTGAATAGTCAAGATCTTGTTGACGATCCAAACTCGGTCAAGGACCTTGGAATATCATCTCTAATGATCTAAGTGCTAGAGCCCACTGTAACTATATACCCCAAAAGGCATTAAGAGTTGTTAACCTAATTCTTCATAGCTTTTTCTCTGGTAATATCACACAAATAACTAGAGCATACAAAACATTTGCTAGAGCAATATTTGAATATAGCTCATCAGTCTGGAACCCACATTACGTATCTGTTATTAGCACAGTTGAGAAAGTCCAGAAATATTTCACAAGAAGAGTTCTCCACTCCTCTACTCGTTGTAGAATACCTTATGCCACTAGACTTCAAATTCTAGACCTAGAAAACCTTGAATTACGTTGTCTTCGGTCTGATTTATATGGTATATAAAATCATACATTGCAATGACTTACCTGTCAATGAATACTTCAGCTTCAACCATTACAACACAAGAGCACACAATAGATACAAACTCAAGGTTAATTGCACCAAACTTGATTGCAGGAAATACAACTTCAGCAACAAAGTGGTCAATGTCTGGAATACTCTACCTGACTTTGTGGTTTCTTCCCCAAACCACAAAAACTTTAACCTTAGACTGTCTACTATTGACTTCACCTCTTTCCTAAGAGGTCTGTAGGGGCATGCATAAGCAGACCAACATGTCTACCATCCCTGTCCTATTGTTTCTTTTATTTTTCTTATATGTACCCATTTCATGTATTCATAACTATGTATATACTTGTAAGCGATTGACAATCTATATAAATAAATAAATAAATAAATAAACCTTTTGACCAGGAAAAGCAATGGGAAAGCCATAGTTGGTAACACCTAGGTTACCAACTTATCAACTGCATGTGATCTCTCAGAAAACAAAGTTCCAGTGATGGCCATGGAACCTTTTCTAGTCTCAAGATGGTCCTTCTAGAAAAAAAATACATGGTTTAGGGTGATATTTTATATCAATTAGTGAAGAAGAAAACACTCATATCCCTAGGTTGTTGGTTTTTTTTTAATGAAATTTTAGAGGAAGGAATACTTTGTCTCATACAATACTTGAGATACCTAAAGCAAGTTTGTCAAACTTGGCAAAAATGTCAAGAAGAGCTAGTCTGAACATGGATGTTTCAACCAAGCAAAACCCTGGATATTTGTATTGTGGCTGATATTTGTAATGGCTAAGTCTATGTGGAATAGAGAAGAAACTCCAGCCTGTTTCTCTGACAATTGGACTTCTGTTCCAGTGTTATATTAAATTAAATTTATGCAGAAGTTTTTATTAGCATAAAATTGGTGACATTGATGGATTTTGCAAAGCTGCAGATTTCATTACAATAACAAATGTATGCTCACTTTTTACAGAACATTTTTAAAAATATTTATTTCTTTTTGCTGTTGAAAAAAAGTATTACATTTTTAACAGAATAAATTAAATGGGTTGAATTATCAAAGAGAAGAGGAATGGTGCTTCTTGTTTCACAGTAAAGAAAAAAATCATAAATAAAAATTGAATAAAACTATAATATTTTTCATTCAAAATTTCAATGATATGATATAAAGTAGAAATGTTGCATTTTGATTAATGGATTAAAACCCATTAAATTTACTTTGGTCACCACATTATAAAAAAGATGTTAAGACTCTAGAAAAAGTACAGAGAACAGCAACCAGGATGATTAGGAGACTGGAGATTAAAACATATGAAGAACAGTTACAGGGACTAGGCTTGGCTAGTTTAGTAAAGAGAAAAACCAGGGGAGACAGGATAGCAGTGTTCCAATATTTGTGGGGCTGCCATAGAGAGGAAGGGGTCAAGCTATTTTCCAAAACACTTGTAGGCCAGACAAGGAATAATGGATGGAAACTGAACAAGGAGAGATTTAACCTGGAAATAAGGAGAAATTTTCTGACAGTGAGAACAATCAACCAATGGAACAGCTTACCCTTGGAAGTTGTGGGAGTGCCATCACTTGAGACTTTTAAGAAGAGATTGGATTGCCATTTGTCAGAAATTGTGTAGGGTCTCCTTCTTGGGTGGGGGGGTTGGACTAGATGACCTACAAGGTTCCTTCTAACTCTGATTATCTGTTTAACTGCTTACCCAACAGATTCACAACTCTTGAACATTTTCCTAAGTCTTGTAATCTTTTTCAATCGCTACAAGATCTTCCTGTTTGTTATGATTTGTGACAGCAAGAAGATTAGAGCTTTTGAAGGTTTAAAGCTCTTTCATGTTTTAGTTATTACAATAATAAATGTTTATACAATCTGTTAACGAGCGGAGGTCATACCGTATATACTCGAGTATAAGCCGAGTTTTTCAGCCCATTTTTTGTGCTGAAAAAACCGCCCTCGGCTTATACTCGAGTCAGATTCCCCTCTGAAAAAAAAATGAAGGTGCGAGTGTGAACTTGGTGGGGACTCTCCGCTCGCAAGTTTTTGCATCGCTTTGGGGTAGTGCTCGGTAAAAGGAACTGGGAGGAGGAGAGCTGCTTAGCCAAAAGTCTGCCTACCTTTTGCTCAGAAACGAGCTTTTGAGTTCTTCTTCCGCAAAAGTGGCAAGTTCTCTGGGGAGGGGTTTAAGGAAAGGAAAAGTAGTCAAAACAATGGAGGAGGAGGGAGGAGGAGGACGGGAACTTTAGGCGGCTCTGGAGCTCAAGAATCTGTCCGACCAGAGGAACAGACTGCATGGGACAAAAGTGTGTCCGTCTGTGTGCATGGAGGGGGTGGATTGTCGGGGGTGAGTTTCTAAACTTTTTCCAGTGACATAAACAGCCCGAGATCCCGATCCTCTTTCCCCCCCACAACTTTGACCAAGCCACGGTCTCCTCCAATGAACGGGAATGAACAAATCAGGATTAGCTTCAAAAGCCCCGAGGAGCAGCAGCGGCAGCAGCAGCACCCAGCATCCTCAACTTGAAAGTTACCATAGCTACTGGAGACACACGCGGCGGCTCTTCCTTAAAGCGGCTGAAACTGCGGACGGCTGCTCCGGAGGCGAGCGCGGTAGCTCCCATACAACAGGCGGGTAAAGGAACCGCTCGCCACCAAGTCGAGCAACTTGGAGCTCGGCGGCACTTTGCAAGAAGAGCGAGAGAAGGAGGTGAGGCGTGGCCCGGCTCGGCTCTGCAAAAGGCTGCACCTGCAATGCCGCCCCGGGCGCTGAGCGAGGCTGACTAGCAACGCCCGGGCTGTTTGGGACTCGCCTTCGGAACATGCGAAGGCAGCCAGAGCAGATCGAGGCATTAGCCGGCGCTGCCGCAAGGACTTCGGGCTTCCACAGACGGGACGCCGCTCTGGAGTGGGAAGCAGCTGTGCCCCTGGCCGGCCAGGGGAATGGGGACCCTGCCTGAACGGAGGTGGCGGCGGCGGTGGGGTCTTTCCAGTTAGGATCCAGGGGCGGCAGCCGCCTGGGTGTCCTCCTCTCGGCTTTTGGCCGGCCGTTTGCAGGGCTCAGCGAGTCACGTTGGACTTCGGGCCAGTCTGCGCCAGGAGTTGCCCTGTCGCCGCGCACCGGGGAAGTGGTGGCCGCTCGCCTTCGCTGCAGTCGGAGCTCTTCGGGGGCGCCCCTCATCTCTGTCTGATCTCGCGGTCTCTGCCGTCGCGGCTGCGATCGCCTCCCGTCAGGGCACTCGTCTGGAGGAGGCGGCGGTGACTTGCAGAGCCTCGGCACGAACCCCCTTTCCCCGCACTCCCCCCCCGCACCCCTCTTGCAGCAGCAGGTGGAGAAAGCCCCGCTTCCCCCTGGCCTGTCTCAGGGAGAGGAAGCGAAGGGCCCCGTCTCGGCTCCCGTCCTTCTCAGATACCTCTGGGTTTTTTTCCCCCTTCCAACTGGACGATGGCGATGTCCTTGAGCAAGTCTTAAAATGCCGGTGATGAAGGACCTCCTGGCTACCCAAAACACCTTCCTGGATACCATAGCAACCCGCTTTGATGGCACGCGTGAGTTGGCTTCCCACTCTTTTTTAAACTCTCCTCCTCCTCCTCCTCCTCCTCCTCCTCCTCCTCCTCCTCTCCTCTTCCCTAAGGAAACTCAAGGGCTCACACTTCCAGGTGTTTCTCCCTGTCTTTCTCCCTGTCAATGATCTTTTCTTCCCTTCCCTCTCTCAGCCCCATCCTCCTTCATCTTTGTCACCACAATCCTGAACAAATGAAGTTTGTACTTCTCAAGAAAGGTTGGATGTTCCTTTTGAGGAGGGAACCTAGTGTGACATCTGTATGTTGACCTACTACTGAGCCATGGCATGTGTGCACATGCAATGAAGGCATGAGGGAGAGCTGTGAAAGAGATGGTGGCTCTCCAAAACAGGATGTACATGCAGCACATACACATGTTTTTTTCTTTCAAGGAAGAGAGTGACTCCTGCCTCCCACTGTCATCATCATTATCTTTTGGGTCAGTGAATCAATTAAACCTTTCATGATAGTGAGATCGTTTCCCAAATTTCCCTTAAATCAGGGAAGAAATCAGAAACAAATCTTTGGACTGAGAATAAGTCTGTTCCTATGATGCCATTTTTGTTCACTGCAGTGTGAAAAGTATGAAAAAACACACTTCTTTTTCTTCATCTTCTTATTCCCTATTTACTGGTCTCTTTCAAAGAGGAAATTGTGAACATCAAACTTATTCTCAACTGTCCTAGTGAAAGTTTTTATTGGTATCTATTTTTATTTTTGAAATTTACCAGTAGCTGCTGCATTTCCCACCTTCAGCTTATACTCGAGTCAATAAGTTTTCCCAGTTTTTTGTGGTTAAATTAGGTGCCTCGGCTTATATTCGGGTTGACTTATACTCAAGTATATACGGTATTTCATTCTACCTTATTGGCAGTTGATATTTTTTTATAGCTAAAATTGCAAGCAAAATCTGCTTATGGTGGCTGAATAACAGAAGAAGCCATGGAATCATTAATTAACAGAGCAGAAAGAAACGCTCTGTTTCATCAGATAAAGGAGGAGGAGAACATAGAAGTATGAAATTATAAGATGGAGGAAGCAGAAAACATGACCTCTGAATTCATTTCTCAAGCTATCCAAAACACTTTTCCTACACTTGATCAAAAAGATTTTTCAGTCTGTGTTTTCACAAACATGCCCATTACCAAGACTGCAAGAGTAACACTAGGACTTTTCTAATCATTCATGCCTTGATCACCTAATAGCTTGACTACTGCAATGCCCTCTACATGGGGCTGGCCTTGAAGACAGCCTGGAAGCTTCAATTGGCTCAGAATACAGTGACACAGGCAATGGTGGTCCTGCCTCAGTGTGCCCATATAACACCTCTGCTTCATGATCTGTATTGTTTCTAGTGTGCTTCCAGGTGCAATTCAAAGTACTGGTCATTTCCTATAAAACTCTTCATAGCATAGGCTTTATTACACGAGGTAGACAGTTCAATTAAACAACAGTAGGTTGGGGCTGTTGGAATCTCAGGCAGAACTATAAAAAAAAATGGCTTCCGGGATCCTGAAAGATCCCAGAAGCCAACTTCTCTGTAGTTCTTCCTGAGATTCCAACAGTCTCAATCTACTGATACATCTAAGTATCTTAAATCGGCCTATCATGATTGAATCCCCCATTTTCTTGTTCTTTTTTCTCCCTATATCCTGTCTGGGTTTTTTTTTTTTTAATCTCTGGCATTTCTATTCTTTTGTTTTAAATGTTACTAACAATTTGTAAACTTATCAGACTCACTGGGAGTCAGATGACATATACATGGTTTGTTGCAGTCAGCCAGATGTTCAGACTGGATTTGGCATTTTTATCTACAATTGACTCCTTCCCAAGGACCTGGGATAGGCAGATGTTGATACTTTATAGTATTAGAGGCATTGTCGTAGTATGTAAATTGATATGTGTAAAACTGCCTTTTTGCAATTAACTGACGGCGAATTTGCCAATGCTTAATGGTCAAGTGATATTCCAGTTGTTTTGGGACTGCACCCAAGGTCACTATTTTTATTGGTACTCCCTTTGATTTCTTTTGACACAGTTGTTAATAATAATAATTAATTAATATTTCAGTGGTCAAATAATTTCTCATCTTGCTATGTACTGCAATATTTCTACAAAATAAGTGTTTGCTATAACATCTGAAATATGGGAGCAAGTATGGAATAGAAAAAGTTGAGAGAGAAAAATATTTATCTAATTCACAATTGAAGGAATATGCTGTGAATTGTCCTCCCCTCTCCAGTTATCAACCCAAATCATTATTTTGGTCTTTGTCACAAGTAGGAAGACTTTAAATTGCAACCATAAAATCTGCTATTAGACTCACACAGAAACAATGATATTTTAGAATAGAATTATTCTTCTGCAATCTAATTATTGCATTAATAGCTTGCCTTTTTCGGTGGATCTTGAAATGATGTAGATACTGGTCTCCACAGGCTATGACTCCATTAGAAGAACTCCATGGCTGAGAGAAATAGCAAGAGGCTCAAAGTCATTCTCAATGCTCTGAACTCAAATGTGGCCTTTGTCCATCCCAAGGCGAATATCCTAACTACAATAACATATGGGCCTTAGGATAATCCTAAAATACTCTTGAGTCTCATTCTCAATTTCATTCATACTTGATTCATTCAGTTGATTTACCATTGTGAAAACAGAGCATTGGATATTTTCATAGGACATTTTATATTTCTCTTTTAATCTGCTATATATCAATGATTTTAGATGTAATGGGGCGACACGTTTAGAGAGATAGATAGAATTGATTAGTGGTATATCAAAACCATGAACAAGATTGTCAAGGCACATTTCAGATTAAGAGTGCATATTCAGTTTTATGGGAAGAGGTCTTAACTAGCATATCCACAGATGCTTCCTACATTGTGGTAGCAGTTCCTTCAAGGGAAATAAATCCACTTTGATCACTATCATATAAAGAGCACTGGAATGGGTAGCTATGTAAAACAATGCATAAAATAAATGAATAGACCAAAATTTGCTCTTATTTATATCTAAAAGGCTCAAACGTTGTGTCTTATACTGCAGTGAGATTTGTAGAGGTATTCTTTGGGAAAGGACATATTAATGAAACAAATATAATTGTATCCCCAGATATTCTAATCAAATGTAATCTCTTTTGCATTACTGCAATATCAGGGCTAATATGCCTGAATTGGACTATGTCTTCAGCCAAGTTTCAGGCCTATCTTCTCAGTTTTATCATTCTCTGAGTGGAATAATTCTTTCTCATTGCTCAGCTACTCTGGTCAAATCTAATACCATCCTCCCAGTTAATGTTAAGTGACATAAAACAGATGCCTGATTAATTTTCTTTTGTACTTACAGTTAGGATGTTGTCAGAAATAGCAAGGTGTAAGTAGTGCTGACAAGAAAAACCCCATGACTTATTCTCTACAACAAAAAGTAGCATTTTATCTGCACAGTTTCCCAGGTCTGGTGTGTGTGTGGGGAGAACTGATATATATTGCCATGATGTCTAGTTTCTATGGTTACATACTCAGACGGAATTGATTAACATCCAATAATGGAAAGTGGCTAGGAAAAGGCTGGAGAATATCAATGCATGATGTAATTCCTGCAAGTATTCTCTTATTAAAGCAATAATCAAATAGTAAAATATATATATATATATATGTGTTATATTTGTTTAAGAAATGTTTTAAATATTTTCTTGAATGTCTCTGTCCTTGTTAACACAGTTGACAATGAACAAAAAGAATTTTGGACCTTCTGTATATTAAACTATTAACTTTTGACATTTACACAGAAAAAGACAAGTAAGATTTAGACCATTCTATCTTAAGAATATGATTTACATTTATCCTTTCTGTAGGTATTTCTGTACATACTGCAATTCCACTTATTTTAGAGCAGAAGTTTTTATGATTATATAAAAGGCTTCAAGCTTTCTGTTTTTCATCACATACACTTTCCCTCTAAAAAGAACTATCAATATATTTTCCACATGTTTTTCCCCCTACAGCGAAGTTTTGTGGTGACCCAGGAATACCTGCTCAAGGCAAAAGGGAAGGAAAAAGCTTTATTTATCAGTCAGAAGTCTCTTTCAGTTGTAATCTTCCATTTGTGTTGGTTGGTTCCAGCACTCGTATATGTCAGGCAGATGGTACATGGAGTGGATCATCTCCCCGTTGCATAGGTATGGTGGCATCTTTCCTAATAGATAGCTTGCTGTATTGGGATTTTTGTTTACTTGTTGGGTTTTTTTTTCTGGTTTCCAGTCTTTACTTCCTGTTTCTGACCAAAAGAAAAAGTACCATTGGGTATAAAGGATTCACTTAATGACTGGGCATTTGCTTGATGGCCAGTCATTAAGCAAACCAGAGTATTTGCTTAACGTCTGAGGCAAAAAAGTTGTAAAATTGGTTACATGGTCTGCTGCAGTCGAAAACTACCTATGTAGGAAACATTCCATTTCTTTTCTCCTCCATACATACTTTTAGAGCCATTCTACATTGCTAAAATGTAGTGTGGTTTTTCAGCAATGAGAGACATATAATTCAAGAGGCAAAAAGTATTCTCTATCCCAAATAACAAAGTTTGTACTACACATCTGTTCTGGGTTCTAGAGTTTGGGATATGTTTTATTTTTTTAAAAAACCTCAAGGTTCAAAGGTGAAATATCAAACTTAGAAGTCCATATGTGAGTGCTTTCTATTGCCTTACTATATACTCCATTACAACTCCATTACTATTCAATATTGCACTGTGTAGTAATGCTGTTAAATAAAGTATTTCTTTCTTAAAACACTATTATGCTTTAACACCTATCTTTAAAATTTCTTGGATATTTTTTCTACTCTGGTACTGGCTGGCCAGCATGTAGAATACTTTCAACTTTCTACATTGTACTTTTATATTTTTACTTTTCCTTAATGCACTTCTGTTTTTGCTGTGCCTGTTGTTTGGTCTATTTACTCCTTTTGAAAGAAAAACATCTCTCCCTTTACTCTGCTGGTAGTTGCAGAGCTTCCAAAACACATGTCTTCTCTCACACCTGTTTCAAGGTTGAAGCATTACTGGCAACTCTGCCTTGCTGATGCTGGGGACAAGGCCAAGATAGGAGCACAGGTGCCTGCAGTTTTTCTAAGCAGCCTGCTTTTCCATAATTTATAACAGGATGTATAATTGTATCTTCAGTGCAAAATTGCAATCTTACCAAGGAAGAGGTTCTTATGCATTGCGGCATTTAGAATGGAATACAGATTTGGTAATGCTTAAAAGAGCTCCAGTGAAATCAGATTATGACTAGTAACTTGTGACTCACTTAAGCCTCACATTGTGAATTCATTCTAAGCATGACTGCAGAAATAGCAATACCACTTAGACTTATATTACTGTTTTATAATGCTTTATAGCCCTCTCTAAGTGGTTTACAGAGTCAGCATATTGCCCTAAGAAATTTGGGTCCTTATTTTACCCACCTCGGAAGGATGGAAGGCTGAGTCAACCTTGAGTTTGGTGAGATTTGAACTACCAAATTGCAGGCAGCCGACATTCAGCAGAAGGAGCCTACAGTACTGCACTCTACCACTATGCCACCAAGGCTCATATAGGATATCCATCCTATTGATTATAGGCCCCCTGCATACTATGAAAAGATTTTTATATAAATTGTTTTTTTGTGGACAATCAAGCAGGGAGGGAAAGTTATCACTGGGAATGAAGAATTTGGCCTATTGTCTCTTTCGAATTGGATAGCTTTACTGGGACAATTTTCACCAATAAGCATAAGATATGAAAGATAAGGACACAGGAATCCTTTGGGTTCACTTTTTTTTTTTTTTTTGGCAAAGCAGCATTCTAAACCTTGCATTAATACTTTATGAAATATGAGTTTCAATATTCAAACTCATTGAAATGATGACGCTTCTGAAAAATGTTTGGAAGCATTTGGATATAAATGGAAATACATTTTTAAAAATCTATTTTATTTCACAAATGCCATTGCCCAGAGGATCATTGGTTGCTCTCTCCTCTCTTTGGAAGAGTTTTATAGCTCTCCGCTGCCTTATGAAAGTTCAAAACATTCTTAAAGATCCATCTCATCCTGGGCACCCTTTTTTTGAGCTATTACCATCTGGCAGACAGTACAGGATAATAAAAACAAGGACAAATAAGCTGAAAACCAACTTCTATTCCAGGGCAGTAACTCTATTGAATTCTACTGTATAGTGCAATACTAATGCAATATTAGGGGTTTTTAACTCAATTGTATAGAATGTGAAGGATGTGTGTTTGTGTTTTATTTTTATAGCTATAATGTATACTAAAGATGGTATTTAATTTCATTGTGCGAGGTGCAATGACAATAAAGTAAACTAAACTAAATTTTATTTTATTTTATTTTATTTTACAAAGAACCTACTCGGACAGCCTGTGAAAATCCTGGGGTTCCTCGTCATGGATCACAAAACAACACCTTTGGTTACCAGGTAGGAGTCCTAATTATTATTGAATAAGAAAGAAAGATAACTTCCTTATCTCTCTTAAATATAACTCAAGCTTCAGTAACTATTGAATTTGATTGTATCCTTTCTGTATCCAAATAGTCATTACCATTAATATCACCATTGAAAACCACTGATTTTATACAATAGTGTATAATTTTCATTGATCCATGCTATTTATATGGAATAAACAGAACAAAAAATTTTCCTAGGTCTATTTTGCATTGAGAACAATGCTTGAATGCAATATAGCAGCAATGTGTTGGGAGGCTTTAAAAATATAGTCAAGCTTTTTTGGGGTGAGTGGCATTTATTCCACATAGATTTCAAAGAGAGGTTTAGAATTAAAGACTGGGATTCTAAACACACTAGGATCTAAGCCCGTTTAACCATAATGTGACATACAGTAGTTCCAAGTAAGCATGCATAGAATTGCACAGTTCCTTTGTCTATGAAAAAAAAAATCTTCTGGCATCATTTTCAAGATGTAGAAGACAATAATGCTCAGCCCAAAGGAACTGAAATAATGAGTGTGGTTTTCTACTTGTTAGTTACTTGATTAGGATGTTGTTTTTTGGAAGGAAGGAAGGAAGGAAGGAAGGAAGGAAGGAAGGAAGGAAGGAAGGAAGGAAGGAAGGAAGGAAGGAAGGAAGGAAGGAAGGAAGGAAGGAAGGAAGGAAGGAAGGAAGGACCCAGTCTCTAACGTAAAGACAGATAATGGAGGAAATAACTAGTGATAGGCAAAACTTCTAGAAGTATAGCCTAGCTCAGGGGTGTCAAACTCACAACGTCACAGTATCATCACATGACATATCAGGACTTTTGCCCCTTCGATAAACCGGGTATGGGTGTGGCCACACATGACGCATTTGGCCTGCAGGCTGGAAATTTGACTGCCCTGGCCTAGCTTAAAGTTGACCCAGCTCACTATGCTCCTTTGCCTCCTGAAGCACTATTTTCATGAGATAGTTCAAAATGAATTATTTGATGTCATTGCTGAGCCATTTCCTCACCCAGAATCAAATTCATAAAAATTGCCCAAGTTTATTGGCTTTAAAAAGTGCTATCCTTTTACATTCAGTCTTTGATTATCTTTAATGAGATTTGCTTTCCAATCAACATTTTAACAGCATGTCCATGTGCTTGCTCCATTCCACCACAGAAGATTTACCCTAAAGGCAGTATTGACATTATTCCTGAACAAAAGGTCACATTTGCAACTTGAGGAGGGCAGTAATAAAATGAGAAGCATTGCCTGAACAAAATATATGGTTTCTCCAGTACCTGTCAGGATTTTCTTTTTGCATAAGCATAAAATGAAGCTGTATTATAATTTCAGAAATGAGAATCTCTCGAGACAACCTGAAGGGGGCAAAATCTGTGATCCAATTCTGAAGGTTGTCGTGCTATAGTTAATACTAGTAAAATTATTTTTATCTATATACATGCTAGGTTACTAGCTGTTTTCAATCTGATCTCAAGAAATTCAATCTGATCTCAAGGCTTAAGCATAGTGCACAAAATTATCTGATACAAAGTCTTACCAATCACTACTTCAGCTTCAACTACAACAATACAAGAGCACACAACAGATACAAACTCAATGTTAATTGCTCCAAACTTGATTGCAGAAAGTACAACTTCAGAAACAGAGTGGTCAATGCCTGGAATGCACTACATGACTCTGTAGTTACATCCTCAAACTCCCACTCCTTTAACCACAAACTATCCACTATTGACCTCACCCCATTCCTAAGAGGTCTGTAAGGGACGTGCATAAGTGCATCATTGTGCCTCCCATCCCTGTCCAATGTCCCCATTTAATTCTACCTATTTTCTGTATTCTTATCATGTTTATACTTATACCTATTATCTTGTAAGTGATTGACAAATCAAATAAATACATACATACATACATACATACATACATACATACATACATAATAGATAAGATGGTATCAAATTGCAACCATTACATTTCATGTCTTCTCCAGCATGTCTACTGCTTTGTTATATCATAAACTTTTCCAAAACAGCTGCATTTATTTTGTGAAGACAAAATAAAGGGCTTTTGCCAATTTCATCTGCAAGTTTTAGAAGGAGATTGTTTTCCTGAAATGAATTCTGAGACTTGAGATATATATGTTGCTGGTAACATATGAAAGTTGTTTATAGAACCAGCAACCATTATTGGGTAGCACAGAATGTAACTGAAATAAAAGGAATTTATTTAGAGAATCTGTCATACATGCAAACGATTAAACATTACTTCTTGGTAGTTTATTTCATGGTATGTTCACATGAATGTCAATTCAGCATTTATGTATGTATGTATTCTGAAAGTTTTCCAGGCACAATCTGAATTTAGAAATAAACATAGATCCATTATATTTGTAGTAGCCTCTGGGTCAGTTTTATCATGTTTTATATGAACCTCGATATGCAGATGAGGAGAGCAGAGAAAGCTACCTTTTTCTAGTGAATTAAATGTTCACAAAAAGAATAATATTGATAGCACAGGGAAATGAGTTTGTGTAGCTATAAAAATTGCATTGTGAATAAAAATAAGAGAAGAACTCAAAGAATAAAGGAATTACCATAGTTGTAAATTTATTGCATGGAATTCATTCATGTGTAGCCCTAGTTGATCATTAAGTCCAAATGCCTGAAGAGGTCATTTCAATTTAGTTGCATTTTATTATTGCAACTCTTAGGTTGTAATATAATATGATTCACCAAATGTGCAATAAAAATAGTAAAATGTAATTAATAAGCAAAATTTAAAATTACATAAAATCAAGTCAATAACCATTAAAAAATGCAAGAACAAAATGTAATTATATAATAGAAGAGATATTTATGATTCTCAGCTGCCTGAAGAGGTCAATTTGTGTCTGTGAGAGACATTTTGTCTCCTTAGCAATGACATCAGTGACATGAATGACACATCAGCAATATAAAGTGACTTACTATATGAAAGGAGTCACTGATCCCTTATCACAGTCATTACCATGATCCACATCATAACTGTTTTGTGTTTGCATATACTCATCAGGAATCAGTTGATGCTTGTAAAACAGGAGTGTCAAACTTGTGGCCTGCGAGCCGGATGTATCACATAATGCCCCCAGTTTAACAAAGGGGGAAAAAGTTGTGATATATCACATGATGTCATTACGAGTTTGATACTCCTGCTGTAAAATGTGAATAAGCTGGGCACATTTTAAATATTATGGTGGGATAAAAATTAAGATAGCAAAGATGATCCATTGGCCATTTGTACATTTCTTATGATAGACTCAACTTCTTTTCATCCTTATCATAAACTTTTCCTGAATTTTCTTACTCTGTGTAAAAGAGGAAGAAATAACAAAATGTCAGCGAAAATAGGGAGCACAGCTTGATGCAATCCGAATGACAACAGATATTTGCAAGTGATTAAGAAAAAGCTGGTTTACCTCATCCTGTATCTAGATTGTTCATAGACCTTTTAGTGTAACTAAAACTGAAACTATTTTAGCAACTAGTGTTTAAAAATATCTTATGTTGATTAGGTTAGTGTGGGGATCGGCAACCTTAAACACTCAAAGAGCCATTTGGACCCGTTTCCCACAGAAAAGAAAACACCAGGAGCCACAAAATCCTTCCCGGGCCTGATTATTTCCTGAGCAGTCACAAAACTAGCATATGTACTTGAATTAAACATTCTGTTTTCTTCTGAAACTTTTCTTTTCTTGGTTGGCATACCAGTGGTCAAAAAGCTCAATAAATTGTGTGCCTGTGGTGTCGCACATTGGCAGTTGTGACACATATTTTGAGCGACTGGGAGCAACAGCAGAGGATGAAAGAGCCATATTTGATTCCAGAGCTGTGGGTTGCTGACCCCTGGGTTAGTCTATGGATGCAGAGACTGATGTGTCTGTGATCTTTCTGTGTTGATTGATCACTAATTAAATTGATATATTCTTAAAATTTTGATAGGTAGGCAATATTGTGCAGTTTCACTGCAGAAAAGGCTACCTGCTTCAAGGGTCTACAACTCGAACCTGCCTTCCTGATCTTACATGGAGTGGGATTCAACCTGAATGCATTGGTAAGTCAAGAACAGGGAGAAGAGTCAGATACAGAATGGAAAAGTAATATTATTGTGATGTAAATTGAGATTCATATCATATGCCTCAAATCAGTATCTAGACAAAAAATAAGAATAGTATCCTTTTTGTGCTGTCATTCTCCAAACAAGTTAAATATTATAATAATATAATATATATATTATATTATAAAACAATTACATCAAGACTCATCTAGCAGTTTTAAGAGGCCTTAAACTTTTAATCTGTCAATCTGAATTTTTATATCACTCCATACAATCTTCTCTGGGAATTTCTGGAGTCCCCTTTTCCCATGTATTGGGAATATTTTAAGGTCAAATGTGGATTAAATTACAATTAATGAATTTTAATACAGAACACAGTTTACACTGGAAGCAGTTCAAAGTCATCAATGCTGAAATGGGCCCAAACATTTTGTGATCATTAAGGAGGACCTAACTTTGTTTGAAAATATTCATCAATATTTTTTACAGATCAAATATATCTATTCTTAATCTTTCAAAGAGTGGGAAATATTGTGCAGTTTCACTGTAAAAAAGGCTATCTCTGTCCCCCCCTCCCCGCGACACACACAATTTAAACCTTTCCAGATTTTGAAGGAGGAATGATGGAGGCTTATTAGTAAGATTCTATCTTTTCTTTTACCAATGATTTTAACTTTAGTATAGAGTAACTTTTCTACAGAGATTCTAAATCATTCAGAAAATGTCAGCGTTCCAAGTAACATACCCACAGCAAACAAAACTCCAATGCAGGTAGATTCCTCAAAGAACAAGTTTATTGAATATATCATATGGCACAGGCTGATGAAAACCAGCTCTGAGTATTCACACAGTTTTCACCTAGTTAAAAGTAGAAATTTTTCACTTTCTCAAAACAGTAAGTCACACGATCCAATCGGGATACAGCAAGCACCTGCTGGAATGTCCTTGGTTCCCAAGAAAAAAGTATTTTGTTTTGGCTAAAAAACCCAGCTATCTCTACTCCCGACTCCCTATCCTTTAGCATCAGTTGTGGCAGCCCTCAAGCCTCAAAATGGCCTCATTCAGGTCAGCTTCAGGGTTGACACTAGTGTTAAAGTGAAACCCTATGGGGTAGATTCTGACATTATTCTTTCCTTTCTGAATGCCTTTGAGAATAAGGATATTGGCAGAGGTCTCTCAGGTTTTAATGCTAAAAATAAAGAAAAAATGTAATACAGGTAATTTTCAAATTACAACCATTCATTTAGTGACAATTCAAAGTTACAATGGCACTGAAAAGTGACCTATGGTTTTTTTTCACACTTTGCAGCATCCCTGTGATCACAATATCAAAACTGAGCCACTTGGCAACTGACATGTATTTATGATGGTTGCTGTGTCAGATTAACTTTACAACTGTATTACTAACTTAACAACTACACTGATTCACTTAACAATTGGCAAGAAAGGTTGCAAAATAGACAAAACCCACTTAACAATTGCCTTCCTTGGCAAAGGAAATGTTGGTCTCAGTTGTGGTTGTAAGTCAAGGACTACCTGTACATACATACACCCCCCCCGCCCCCCAAAAAATCTCTCTTCTCAAAGCACTGAAAAGTATTTCATATTTCACCACTCTGTTCACATCTCAAGGTTCACTCCAAAATTCCCAATTAGTTGACCCTTGCCCCCAAAAAGAGTGAAAAAAGATGACTAAGACCAATTTAAAATGCAATTAAAAAATAGAGACAAGCAGGACAATGCATTTTGAAGGAATATTATCATATTTTAAAATAGCTCTCTGTCCATCTCAGCTTGATCCACTAAAAATGCTTTTCTGCTTATCTTGTTTCAATTATTCCTCTTGCCATCTAGCAAATGTGTATGGCGTATTTTCCATTTATTCTGTTTGAACACATACAGCACCATCAAGCATAAACATTTACAATTATGGTCCAGGCAATGTAATTCATGACAAAACTAATGCAAAGATTCTCCAGTTAAAATGCAGTGATAAAACATAAGAATATGCTCTTCATCTTCCACATTGTCTCTAGTATTCAAATATATGGGGAACATATGGGATCTAATCCACTTTCTCTACTGCCAAAGCCACCACAGTACTTAATCGCTCCCAGGCATAGTTTGACATAAATTGAGGAGTTAATAAAAGTGTGGAGTTATTAAAGACCTTCTCACACATTTCAGAGCAATTTGAGCAATGATCATTACTTGTAGTTGAAGGATATGTCATTATGTGTCATATATAACATGAATTGTGATTTATTTATTTTTTAGCTCACAGCTGTAAGCAGCCTGAATCTCCAGCTCACACAAATGTTGCAGGAATGGATCTTCCATCCCTCGGTTATACCTTGATATATACATGCCAACCAGGATTCTTTCTAGCAGGAGGGTCAGAACACAGAGTCTGTAGATCTGATGGTACATGGACAGGGAAGATACCTTACTGTGAAGGTAATTAATTGCATACCTTTCCTCTTCTTGGGAGAATTAATATTTCAACATTGCCAATTCCTTTGTTTCTTTTCATTCATGTTTTCTTCCAATATTAAGGATATGGAAAATTCATTTTACCCTTTACCAAAATGAAGGCAGAGTTTAGATAGCTACCTGATATAAATGAAGTTATTTGATTTACTTTTTTATTTACATAAACAAATCTATCCACTCTTGTAATAAATGTGCTGGGTTCAGGACAATGAACAGCTAAAACCAGAAGAAAACTGGAATGGGATGTGATGGAATGGGATAGGATGGGATAGGACAGGATAGAATTCTTTATTGGCCAAGTATTATTGGACACAAAAGGGATTTGTCTCTGGTGCATAAGCTCTCAGTGTACATACAAGAAACAAATGATAACTCATGATTATAATCATAACATTCAATAATCATAAATCATAAGACACAAACTCAGTGATAATCATAGGATACTAAATAAGCAACCAATATAAAACATAACAGGACACAAAATAAAAACAATCAACACAAATAATCAGATAGAAACAAGAAAGTTATAGTCACAAGAAGCTAAGTAAATAGGTAATAGGAAAGATGGAAATATGAGAAGGATAATAGGTAATACAGTCCTACTAGGAGTTTTGACATTCCAGGGCATAAGACAGTATTGTGGGAATTAGTTATTTAGCAGAGTGATAGCATTGGGGGGGGGGGGGATTGGTGTTGTGTCTGCTTGTTTCGCATGCAACGCCCTATAGCATCGTCCTGAGGGAAAAAGTTGAAACAGTATATGTCCAGGATGTGAGGAGTATGTAGATATTTTCAGAGCCCTCTTTCTGGCTTGTGCAGTGTTCAGGTCGTCAATGGAAGGCAGGCTGATTGCAATTATTTTTTCTGCAGTCCTAATTAATCGTTGAAGTCTGTCTTGTTTGATTGCTGTGCCAATCCAGACAATTATATAAGTACAAATGACAGACTCAATAATTCCTTTGTAGAACTGTATCAGCAGCTCCTTAGGCAGTCTGAGCTTTCTCAATAGGCAGAGCAAGAACATTGGCATAGAAATAGGAAAGATTGTATATCCCACTCATCAGAGTTTTATAATTTCCTTTTTTTGTCTCCTTTTTAATATCATTAGTATCCTTTCCAACTACACAGTTGTTTGATATGTTTAATTCTGGCTTGCAGAATTTCAGTTCAGTTATGCATACAGACACTTGGGAGGAAGTTGTGAAGACAAACTCAATGGGTGCTTTTTTTTTCTTCATATATTAGTACAGAGGAATATGAATCTGCTCCAGATTTCCAACACAACAGAAAAGACACAAAAGGCTGTTATTTCTGAATGGAAAGGTCATGAGAGTGGAGGGGAAAAGCAGAATGTTCCTCTATCTTCTTTTGTTGCTGATGAATAGATTTCACAGAAAAGTGACTTCGCTGGTGATATAAAAGAATAAAAAAAAATTAACTTTATATTTCTCATCACCATCCAAAATATAGCAAGGATATGAGTGGCAGCCTTTAAACTGTGAAGGCTTTTTTTAATAGTATATATCCATTTCTTTTCTGAAATCTGTAGAAATCTATATGAATATAGATGAACATTCCAAACATACTCACAATAATCTGATGTGATTCTCAGAAACAAACACTAATTTATTATGCATTAATATTAATGTTAATATTTATTATGGTTTGTTGAAGCATTGGAAACATGTTAAATCTTTAAATGAATATTTTAACCATATTAAACACTTGGGCCTACCAACTGCCTTACTTTCTGACAGTAGTTCTCCTCTTCTTCCTCCTCCTCCTTCTCCTTCTCTTCCTCTTCCTTCTCCTCCTCCTCCTGCATGGAGGTATATCTAATCTAAATATTTCTTCCAGACTAGGACCTAATAGAAACTTCACTGTCTAATCTTGAAGGATCAAATCTGTGTGATTCTTTGGTCCTGATATGCTGTTCTATTAAGAGAAAAATAAATACATGACTAAATGCTTAAATCAGATTTTCTTCCCCATCTACCCCTAGTCATCATGGACTAAAAAAAAGTGGCTCTATTGTTGGAAAAACAAATCACATTGGATATTATGCAAAAACATTTGTGTGAAATAACATTTATAGATACATGCAGTTTTCAATTTGAACAAATAGTTTACAAATAATGTTTCCAACTAGAATAGAATAGAATAGAATAGAATAGAATAGAATAGAATAGAATAGAATAGAATAGAATAGAATAGAATAGAATAGAATACTTCATTGGCCAAGTGTGATTGGACACACAAGAAATTTGTCTTGGTGTAAATACTCTCAGTATACATAAAAGAAAAGATACCTTCCTCAAGAGTTGAGAATCATAAGGTACGACACTTAATGATAGTCATAGGGTACAATAAGCAATCAAGGAAACTAGGAAACAGTCAATGAAAATTTTAAGTATACAAGCAACAAAGTTACAGTCATACAGTCACAAGTGTGGTGCGGGGTGATGAGCGATGAAAAGATTAACAGTAATAGTGTGCAGACTTTGTAATAGTTGAACAGAGTTGAGGGAATTATTTGTTTAGCAGAATGATGGCTTTCAGGGAAAAACTGTTCTTGTGTCTAGTTGTTCTGGTGTACAGTGTTCTATAGTGTCGTTTTGAGGGAAGGAGTTGAAACAGTTTATGTCTAGGATGTGAGGGGTCTATAAATATTTTCACAACCCTCTTTTTGACTTATGCAGTATACAGGTCCTCAATTGAAAGCAGGTTGGTAGTAATTTTTTCTGCAGTCCTAATTATTCTCTGAAGTCTGTGTCTGCCCTGTTGGGTTTCAGAACCAAACCAGACAGTTATAGACTATAATCATAAAAGCAGCCTAGAATTCCGCACATAGGATCGATCATAGGAGTTCATAGGATTGATTCTACTTCCACTACAGGTAGATTTAATGTGCATTCAGACTTATGTGCCTTCAGTTTGGCTTCACACATTTTAGCAAATGCAAATCATCTGAAGAACTCTTTAGGGATGTTGTGATGGTATTTGGGAATCCATTCCTGCAACCAAAGGAATGGACAGATAAAAGGTTACTTAGCCCACAGCAGAAATGTGGGTAAGATGAGCAGTTCAAAATGTAACCTCCACAGTTTTTGAATCCTGTAAAGCAGAAAGGTGAGGAAATGTTCTTTCAAACTTGCAAAAAATCTATTAATGTAGCCTTACTGTACAGTCAAATTAGGTCCTTTGGCTGGTCTGCCTTGTTAAATTAACAGTTGTATAATTCATTTTTATTTATTTAGCACATTTCTACACTGCCCATCTTACCTGAATGATTCTGGTGATTTACAAATAAAAACATACCTGATTAAAAGCAGTTAATGCTTCAGGTTCAAAGTATCTCTGCCAAATGAAACACTGAGGAGTCTAAAATATATCAACAGATCTCAAAGGGAACTAGAGTAATACACAGAAAACTGCAAAAGAATTGAAATATTTAGAAAGGGAAATGTAGATGTAGCACTTTAAAAATCAATTTTTGATTTTATACTCTACTAATGTAATCATAGTTCATAATGATCATAAAAATTGTGTTATCATTTCTGTAGGGTCATTATTATAGTACATTCTGTTAATTTGAATTATTTTTATATACAGTACAATGAAACTTCAAAATATCTTTGTGGCATTAGCTGCACTGATTTTTATCTTTTGAATATCTTAGCCAATACTGTATTTAATAAATGTTAAAAGGTTCTATATCACAATGGTTTAATGTTATTGTGAATGAGTGCCCTGAATTTAAGCAATCTATTTGTTGTCACTTTTATCAACAGCTGGTTCCAAAATATTGGTAAAAGATCCTAGACCTGCTTTGGGAACACCAAGCCCCAAATTAAATGGTGAGTACCTTTTATTCTAAGAACTATAAATAGTCCTTGTTTAATGAGCAGTCATTCAGCAACTCTTCAAGGGTTTGATGGTGCTGAACAAGGAGCATATAAGATCAGTTCTCAAAGTTTTGGCCATCCCACCACTCCCAGAATCACATGATTATGATCTGGGCATTTGGTATCCAGCTTATGCTTATGTTTATGCCAGCTATAGTGTCTCACAGTCATGTTTACTTTATTTGCAACCTTTCCCACTGGTTTACCAAATGCAAAGTCAGTTGGGAATCTAGAAGGAAAGCTTACAGATTGTTCCGGTAAGTTGTTCATATTTACCCTAACCTGCAGCAATCGTCCCATGCCTGTGCTGCATTTCACTGGCTACCTTGTGCACCTCTCCGCCTAGCCGCAGACATCTACCTGCCTTCCAGATTGCTTGAGAGCCATTAAGGATTTCCTTTATAACCAGCTGGGGAATGCCAGGATTTCCATCACTAAGTGATGCTTCAATGTGATAGTGCACTTTCTGACATCACTTGCAAAGGAAATTCCACTCCCAATGACCATTATTAATGAAGGACTGCTTGTATTGTAGTTAACAAGTTTCTTTTAATGCAATCAACATTTAATGCAATAAATGGTCACAAGATATTGAATATTCATAAATGAATGCCAATAAGTCCAATAGTGTTTAATTCCAAATAAGTGAATAAGCGTATTTCAGTTGTTAGTGCACTTTGATGATAAAATTGGCTTGAGAAAAGAATAGGAAATATACTGTAATTCACAAAAAGAACGACACAGTTTTGGAATAGCATAATTTTCCAATGTGCAAATACTGTACAGCAGTATAATCCAGAAAAATATTCATTTGGTTTCTGTTTTAACCAAAACAGAATCTGTTTGAATCTAGTGAGTTGAACAGAAATGCTTTATATGCATTATAAACTCACTTTTCAGATGCCTTAAAAAACCTAGTACTTTTGAAAAATAATAAGCTCCACTGAAAAGAGAGGCCACACTATTTTAATGTTTTTCTTATGGTAAATCCAGAATTGGGTTGTTGGGTGGTTTTTTTGGGAGGGGGGTATTTTATACAATAATCTCTCACTGACAAACACCCACCCACACAATAAAATAAAGTGAAAATTGGGTTTTTAGAAGCTTCACATAATGGTTTATGTAAATGTAATATTTGCTTTCTTCTTTCAGATCATTTGATTCTTTTTTTCAGCCTGAACTCAAATAACATTTTACTATTTTCACCCACTTATATGAACTGACTCATGGTCTTACTATACATGTTTAGAGAGCTAAGCACTGTGGAACACAGTTTTCTATCAGGTGCATTTTTATATATTTGTAGGAGATGAGGCAAGATCTTGATGTCTGTATATTTTCATTATGCATCTGATTATAAATAAATGTCCATGTTATGATATTCATTTGTACCTCATCAAAATGCCTGATTGGCTAAACATCCAACTGTAAATATAATCAGATAATTTGTGAGCACTTCATTAATGGATTAATTTTGTTTCATATCTTTTGACATTGGAAAGAGTAGGCATTCAGACCACAGCATTCTGAGAGCTAAGTTAAATTTGCTAATAGATTTTGTTTCCTTACATTTTTTTCTTAGGGATAGCCTAAAAATAACCATTCCTTTCACCCTTAGTAATGAGCAAATTAATCTTTTGTGCTTGCTATTTCATCTAAAACTGTGCAATTTATAACTCTTGTCTGTCTTGTTTATACACACATTTTCAGTTTTAGACTTTCTTGCACATTTTCTGTTTTGATATTTCTTTTAATCATATTTTCTTCAAAAATATATTTTCTTTTTTTTTCAATGACCATTTGCAACAATTTATATCTTATATATAAATTCAAAACTGCTCATATTCCTGTCTGCACATTAACCTAGAAAATTATTCTGATCAATCTGTATTTAACTGCAAAGTTCAAATTCCTCAATATATATGAAAAGGTATCGGTAGAAAAGAATATTTGTAGTTCACGGTTGAACTGAGGATTAATAGTAGAGACCGTAATACAATGCCTGGAATCTTTAGCACTCCCTTGCATGTAGTCCAAACCATGCACCTTTGTCATAATAAAAAAGGACCAACTGGCCAACCCACACAAAACCATCAATAATATCTTCAAAGGAGTAAAATGTACTAGGGAGGAAGAAAACAACACACTACTCTTCCTGGATATCCACATCAGCAAATTTGCCAATGACAGCAAATTTATTGTAAAACTACCCTCACCAACCAAGTGCTCCATTACCAAAGCAACAATCCGATCTTCCATAAGAGAAGCTATGTAAGAACATAATATAGATGAGCACAAACACTGTAGCAACCTTGAACACCAGAAAAAAAGAAACAGATCATCTACAAAACATCTTCCAACAAATGGCCACCCACATAACTTCATCAATAATAACCAAGTTCAGAGAGCACCAAGGACCCCACAGTTATGAGAAGTCATACCTAAAAATAAGACCTTGTGAACACATCATGTATTACTATCTAATATGAAAGCCTATATATTTAATATTTTTGACAGTACTGAAAAGTCTCCTTTCGGTTATTTTTAATAAGTTTTTTGTATCAGTTGTATAATAATGAGATGTTTTTCCCAGCAACATTATAGAAAACTAATTAAAAAATAGTCCTTGTTTAGCAATCACAGTTGGGACCAGAAACAGCTACTAAGTGAAGCGGTTGCTAAGTGGGAAATCCCATGAACATAAATGTGCTTTCCAATTCAAACAAGCATAATCAGTTAATACATTTGGCTTTTATTTTTCTCCTAATTTCTTCCCTACCCTTTCTAATATTCATTCCTAAATGGTAGTTTTTATTAGGGGAAGGTTCCATTCCTTTTGAAATTAAGTTGGTATCTCTCTTCCTGCAATTTAAATCCATTATTTCATGTTCTGTTCTCTCCAAAGTAGAACAGCTCTTGACCTCTTTCTTTGTGACATTTTTCCAAGTGTTTGAAAAATGCTATCATATCCCCTTTACCTTTCTTAAAGCCAAGCATTTAAAAAAAAAATCTGTAATTCTCAAACTCATTTGTGTACAGGAAAAAATAGTGGACAATTCTTGGCAGCTAAAGCTTAAGTCAATTTCATCCTAGGATTTTTCTACACACTCAAAAAAAACTTTAGCCCTTTTATTTATGATCTAGCCAAAGTTGAGCGACTTTTGAACCTATTATCCATATACCTAAATTACTCAGTGAAATTTTTGGAACCTTTAAGTACATAATATTGGCAAAATTATGATTCTTACTTTGTTCTAATGAGGATTTACTGTTGTTTTTGGTATTACTTATACATTTCAGTGTACAGTTGGAAATGTCAGTATCATTCAATTTGATGAATTATGTATTTTTAAAGTCTAATGCAATGGTCGACCACTTAACTAGGAATTTTGGTCCAAGTGTTGATATTTAATAAGATTGGGCACTAAATATAGAAATGAACAGATACAGGAACTCAACAGAAGTAATGTTCTGGACAAGTACCTGGCATTGCTAATAGTTACATGAAGTAACTGTCAGTAGATTAGTGTTAATATTTTGTTTGTTCAGGTTAGCTAATCTGAATCAATCCCAAGACTAAAGCATTTTGGGGGGGATTTGAATATCGTCCCCATCATTATACCATTAGGGAATGAGGCACTTAATCAACCCTCCGTTAGTAATAACTTTGTTTTTTTAATTGATGGATTGATTTTCAATTACTTGAAATTTAGTTTAGGTTGTTAATCATTCTGACTACACCATGGACAGAAAGATGAAACATACTGCATAATAATTGTAATAATCACAACAGAAACATCTAGGGCAACATCTATTGAAAATGATGCTTTGAAAAAGATGAGAATCTAAATGGAGCCCCCTTCTTCAAATTCTCAAAATAGCTGGGTCCTTTTCTAAGCTCATGAAAAGCAGTTCTCAACTGGTATGCATGGTTGTGCAGTGATAGCCATTCCATTGAGGATACCAGCAGTGAAATGCAGTATGTCTACATACCAATGCAAATTGTAGATAACTGGAGACACTTTTGAAACAAATATGTGAATCTTCCAAAGGACATGGTTTTGATAATTTTAAAGTGCAAGAGCTATATTTGTACAATGCATCTCTTTCTAACTTCTGCATATCAATAATCATTGTTGTCACTTCACTTCTGGTTTTCACCCAAATGGCACATCAAATATTTAAAAATGTATGAAACAGGTCAGATCAGCAATTCAGAATTATAAGAACCACTTGTAATGTGAAAATAATTCTAACTGATATGATAAATTTAGAAAGAAAAAATAATGACATCCAAAAGGAACTTGCATTATTATTATTTATTCATTCATTGCATTTCACTTTCTGTTTTATCTGTGATAAAATCAGTAATTTTTCATGGATCCAGAAAAGGAGGTGGGAACATACAAATAAATAAATCCATACCAGAATGCCATGATTTGGGCTTGTCACATCTTGAAATTCAAAAGTGGCTATCTGTCATTTCAAAAACAGATATATATTATTTTATCATATTTTCAGTAATTTAAAGTAGCAGCTCCTAATCTTTTGGACTCCAGGAACTAGTTCTGTGGAGGCTGGGTTTTCCATTGGCTGGGGGAGCATGATTTCACACATTGCCTGGATCTAACATGGGCATGGATAGGGCTTCACTTGCTTGCATGACCAGGTTCCTGGTGGTCAGTGGATCAGTGCCAGTCCATGTCCCAGGGGTTGGGGACTCCTGATCTAAAGCTAATTAAAGGCAGTACTGTCAGCCCTCAAGATACCTTCCTCTGTTGCTTTTCTGCTATTATTTCATTATTTCTCTGGGCTGTCATGACAACGGTAGGAGGGGGGATTTTGCTAGGGAAGAAGACTGGAGGTGTTTGCATTCCTTGCTGGGCTAGGAAGAGGAGGGGGGATTCTTTTCTTTAACTTTCCATTTCTTGGCTATCTTCCGTCCTCTTTTGCGCAACTGCGAACTTTTATCAAAATATGTCAAGGTCATTTGACAAGACACCTCATCACCATCTGGAGATGACCACAGGAGCTTATTAAGAAGTTTTAATTGGAACAATAATTTGAACTTTGGGGGGTGGGAATAAACCTAATCCTTTGTATGTGGATTCTACCCGCCAATTTCTCAGTTTCGGAATAATGTCAGGCTGTGCTCCCTTTAGATCCCAAGAAAGAAATACTCAGACTCCATGGTGTAGAGAAAAGTTATCCTTTTACTGGAAAATAAAGTGGAAGATACAAATCAATTCCGAAACTGAGAAATTGGCGGGTAGAATCCACATACAAAGAATTAGGTTTGTTCCCACCCCCCAAAGTTCAAATTATTTTTCCAATTAAAACTTCTGAATAAGCTCATGTGGTCATCTCCAGATGGTGATGAGGTGTCTTGTCAAATGACCTTGACATATTTTGATAAAAGTTCGCAGTTGCGCAAAAGAGGACAGAAGGTAGCCAAGAAACGGAAAGTTAAAGAAAAGAATCCCCCCTCCCCTTGCTAGCCCAGCAAGGAATGCAAACACCTCCAGTCTTCTTCCCTAGCAAAATCCCCCCTCCCACCGTTGTCATGACAGCCCAGAGAAATAATGAAATAATAGCAGAAAAGCAACAGAGGAAGGTATCTTGAGGGCTGACAAGTACCTAGTATTTCTATCCCCTGCATCTTTTGGTACGAGTGATGTATGTAATAGATTCTATGTGAAGAGTTACTGAATTTCTCCAATAGTGAGAAATTATCTCAGTATGACTTTGCTCTTGATTTCATATTTATGCAGCAAAAATATGGCTTGAATAGGTCTTGAATCAGTAGTGAGTTCCACTAAATCTATTTTTTTAAAGCAAATTTTATTAATTTTTAAAGACATACAAAAAATAGATACACAAAAATACAAAACATAAAAACATAAAAATTCTCTTTTCTGAAAGTTGTTTAGTCCCGGGTTAAAACTCTTGGTACAGACAAAAATTCAAATTTATATTCATTTTACATACCATTCCATATCTTATTAACATTTTCATTTTTCTATATTACTTCTCCTTTCTTTTAAATTTTCTCAACTTTATTTTACTTATCTCCTCTCAATTCAAATCATAATATTTATTATTCTTTGTCTGTTCTATTTCCAACTATCCATTTATCTTCTTTGAAAAAAAAAAAAAAACTTCTCCTGTACACTAATTGGACTATGACGTTTTTATCTCTTTCCCCTATATTTATAATACTTAATATAGAATACATAGCTTACATTGGGATTCTGTCTGTACATTCTAAAATTATGCAGTATTATCAAAACAATACAAAACAATTCATTAATATTAATATTCATTTATATCTTAAACATTTAACACATTTTTTTCAGTTAAATCACATACTTCTATGGGAGCACCTATTTTCCATAATTATCCCCCCCCCACATCGCATATTATAGATCATTATTTCATTCATGTTCCCCCTTCTCCTTCTTCAAATCTCTCATTTCACAAATAGTTTCACTAGTATAACATGGTCTAATCATTAATATTAACAATAATTTATATCTTAGACATTTTACCCATTTCAATTAAATATCATGCCTTTGTGGGAACACTTCTTATACTTTCCAAAATTATCCTCCCCCCCCCCATCACATATCTTAAATCATTGTTTCATTAAAGTACTCCCCTTTCTTAACAAAGATTTCACTAAATTATACTAAATATTTTATCACATTTTAAATTGCATATTATTTCCGATCTTCTAGGGTTATTTCTAAATACAGATATAGAAATACAATCTTATGTATCTTTCTAGAATCCCTTTTTCAATAAAATTTATCCATTACCTCTAAAAAACTTTTGTCTCTTTGCATTTTGCTCCCCACCATTAAGGCTTCTCATCCCTTCCTTTCTTCCTTGCTTCTTCTTCTCCTTGTCCTCTTTACCCCCTTGTCTCTCCACCCCCCTTTTATTTTGCTTTCCTCCTTTCTGTTGTTTTCTAACATGGTATCCCCTTTTCACCTCATTCTTCTCTTTTGGGATTGTTTTTCCAGGTCTTAAAGTCTTGTTCTCCTTTTTCTCTTTCTTTTTTTCTTCCCCAACCAAAGTCACTTGTTCTTCAAAGATGGCTTCTTCTTTATCCCAATCATCCTGTTGCTCATTCAACTTTACATAAGTACAAACTGCCATTTCTAAAAATTGAAAAAGAGTGCCAAAGACATCTTTCCCTTCTTGCTTTTCATTTTCATATTTTTGGTAAATAAGTTTTAGTCCATCCACAAGTGATGCCATTATGTAGAGAAAAGGTTTTTCCAAACAATCACCCAAGTGCTTTTAATCAGAAATAATTCTCAGAAATTCCAAAGTCACCAAGCAGTCCAAACAAGCTGTTTCTTTTAAATACTTTCTCCTTTTTCACTTTCTCTTTCTGGGGTTAAAGTTTGATCACAAAATTCTCTTTAAAATATATCTTTTGGAAGTCTTATTGATGTTTAGTAACTCTTTAAAATTAACTCTTTAGAGTTTTAGGTAATCTTCTCCTTATTTTCAAGTTCCTCCAATTTTTTTTCCTCTCCCTTCCCACTCACAGCCAAAAAAAGATTCTTTTTTTTTTTCCTTTAAATATTCAGAAATCCTTATCCCTTCAACATTCAATTACCTCCAACACAGGTTTTTGGGTTTCTCTTATGGTTCCATCGCTGTCACGTTAGGAAGGAGAGTGAAAAGAAAAAAAAAAAAACTTTCCCTTTTAGAATGTTCACCGCTTGTAACTCTTTCTGGAAACAATGTATCCTTAGAAGCCTTCCAAGTTCCAGGGCACTCTCTCTCTTAGCTTTGTCCCAGTCAGAAGCAACTTTCACAGCTCTTCCTTCTTCCTCCAGCACAAATCTTACCCAGCTGCAGGCTTCTTTGTGGCGGCCATTACTGACCGCCGCTCCACCACCTTGGGAAAAAGGGGTTCTTCCCGGCTGCGAAGGGGGTATGCGATACCCCCAAGCCTCTATCCAGATCCCATCTCTTTTCCGCTGCCTCTACAAGGCAGCCATAGCCTCCCGACCCATTTAGATCGGGGGCACCTTGGCAGCGAGCGCAGCAGGAATAGCGGAGAATCACGAATCCCTGCCACCGCTGAAGCCACGCAAAACTGGAAGCCCGAGTTCCACTAAATCTATTAAAGTCTTGTTCTCATATCCAATTTGCAATAATCTTGGATTGGTAGCATATCCTTGCTATCTCAGGTCAAACATTTTGCCATCTCTTTCTCTGAGCAGATTATCTTCTGTCTCAGCTGCAGTGCAAGAGAAAACGCTGGCAATACGAATGTACAAACTATTTCAAATTTGAAACCAGTTGTTTCAACTATTCTGGAAATATTTTGAATCTGAAACAGCTACAACCTGAGATCATATTACTTCTGAAACAGAACAACTTGTTCCAGAGTCAGACAAGTGTTCCAAATGTGGAATATTTTGAACATAAAACATTTTGTATGCATCTATTGGAAATACAGTTTTGCATTTTTAATATTGGCAAGAATTCTTGTCTCATCCTGGCTCCTTGCTAATGCTTTTCCAGCATCTCAGCTGGTTAACATGGTATCTCTATATTTATGTTCTTTTTAAACAAAAGAGATTTTCTATACCACAACTGTTCACAAAAACTGGCTTAAAAATGTTGCAGTAAAAAAAAAATTCAAGTAATGACAAGGACGGGGACAGTCTGGTGATGAAGATTTTTGCATTTGGTTAGTTGGAATGAGTACCGGTTAGATTATGGAAGATGATGAGTGTTGTATGGACAATAACAATGAAGACACCCTGGAGTACTACAAGCATTGTTTTATTTTTAGAAGGAGATGATGCCTATAGCTTCATGGAATTCCTTTGGCTAGTTCAATAAACATGCATTCATACTTCCATTGCTACAATAATGACCTAATTAGGACTATAGATCTTTATAACATTTCCTTAAATCATTCATAATTATATTATTCTTAATATAAACAAATTTGCTTTGAAATTTCATGAAATTTAATTTTAATCTGAGAAATAATGATGTTCTACAATTTAATATCAATAAATATAAGATTACATTTAAGAAATGTGATATGCTTTGAATTTTATGAAACATGTATTAAAATTGTTGGTGAGGTATTACCTTATTATTCTATTACTGCCTCAGTAAAAGAGACTTTAACTTGTTATACAGAAGGATAAATAGGCTTGAACAAGGAAACATGATTTCATTATAAACTTTAATGTTCAAGTCAACATAAGCACATACTAAAATGCCAAATGAAGTAATCACATTACGATGGAACATAAAATGAAGGATTGCTTGCTTTTCTCAGAATGTCTTTTAATTGTCCTTATTCCATAATTTTATTGGAACATGACCATGCTTTTTGTATTTCAGTATTCAAATACATGTAGGATTATTTGCATCTATTCAGATTTAAAAGTCTAAACCCAGTTTATTGAAATGAATGAAACCTTTGCCATTGATTTATGCTTGGCATCAGATAGAGCTTAGCTCATCATTCTGCACTTCTGTTTGATGATTAGCATTCATTTATTCCAAAGGGATACTTTGATTTAGCATTAAAATGTGAGAAATGCTTATAAGAGATTAAAAGAAGCCAATAATAATTTTCTTCACTTATGAAATATTTCTATTTGACATGTCAAAAATAAATTCACACTTTAAAACTACCTTGAAGAATTCGCAGTTTAAGTACTCCAAGGATGCAACTTCACGAGCACTAATAATTCAATCCTACTTGAGTCACCTTGGAAAATATCCTAAGCTTAAAATTCAGGTTAAGTAGATATATGAATTTAATGAACAATTCCGCTCACCACCTGAACATAAGTTGCAAAGTTGATAAGTTGATTTTAACATTGCCTGAAATTTCAAAATACAGACTCATAAATAACCAGATGTAAGAGCAAACAAAAACATCTAAATAGGGTGAAGATCTAGTAGATGGGACTTCAAGCAGAATACTGTACATGCCTTGTAAATATTGTTTTGCATGGGCATCTTGTGCCTGAGTGGTGCAGTGACCTAGAGGTGGAGCTTTTGCCTCACAATCAGGAGGCTGTGGATTTGATCCTAAGTAGCAGCTGATATTTCTCTCTGGGTACAATGAGAAAATATTTGCTGTGAACTCCGCATTGGTGATAGGAAGGGCATCTGGCCAGTAAACATTCAGCTTCATTTAGTTTCCCCAACTCCATTCTTATGCAAGGGATTACTGGGTCATAAAAATACCAGAAAATGGACATCTTTTGACTTTCCCGTAAGAGATCAATTTAAGAAAATGAAGATAGGTTGGCATAAGAAAGATGGTTATGTCACAGTTAAGGAGTCAGCCTCATGTCTATCCTGGATCATTTTGTGTGGTCTTATTTTTTTTCTTTAAAGGTTTGTCTTTTCTACAATTGGAAATATAAAACAGGAAAGTTTTATGCCTCTTCTACTGGACAGACCATAGAAAGATCCTTCTTTCATAGATTAGAATTTATAGAATGGCTACATGCTGTCTATATCCATGGGAAGGTGTTTTCTCATCTGAGTCAGAATCATCAGGTTGGAAGAGACTTTGGCGGCCTTCTAGTCCTATCAGAACAACTCTTGATTTGAATATGTTGGCAAACTTTTTTACAGAAGATTGAATTCACTGCAGTCTTAGCTGAGTCACCTGAAGTATGAATAGGTCTATCTGAACTATTGATTAGACATTGTATCTAATGGCACAGGTTCAAGCTCATAATACCTTCTTACATAAAATATCAATTAAAAAGGAATGGGTACAAACCCTTACCACTGTCAACTCATAAAACATTTCTATGCCTGTTTTAGAGTTGCCATGAATGGGAGAGAAATTTGAAGGAGCAGTGCAGCAGTTTAAAACCAAAAGTGCATTCCAGTCTTATCTTGCAAAGATTGTATCTAAGCTTCTAAGCAGAAACTAAGTTTCTGCCCATGAAAATCCCTAATTGGAGAATGTGACTGAAGACTCTCAGCTATGACCGTGTTTCATTGGAGAAAATGAATTATGATACACCCAGAGTGGTGGTGGGAAAACAGGGTCATAGGTGATAGTAAATTACATGTCTCAGAATCGGCTTCATACAGGTCATGCCTACATGTTTGCTCCTAATAAATCTTTTGAAGTTTTTGAAGCTTGGCTCGAGGCTCATGATTTAATTAGGACAACTGCTGGAATCCTGACAGCAAACCGATTCTGAGACATGTAATTTATTTAATGCTCTAAATTTATAAAAGACATGGCTTCTTTGTTTTTTCATGGCTTCTGTGAAATGCCGTATATGGGATGCTTCTGTTTATAAAATAGATTATTACACTCTGTTTATAAACTCAAGAATGTTTGTGGGGAGACATAGTATAATAATATATTTTTCAAACAGAGAATGGAGCTAACCATAGCTGAATGAGAATCTGGTAAACAAATTAGTTCCTCTGGAGTAAGGAGAGGACCAGAACTGACCACAAACACTTCCTACAGTGGTTCTCTGCAAGAATGCAGTAAGACAGCAGAGTCCTGGGAGCCAAGGACAAATCAGCTTTTCCCAAACTGCATTTAAGAGCCTTGAAAAAGACACTTTTCATATTTCCTTTCTTAATCATTTTTGGAAATTGTATGTTAATGACTTCTTTGGATATTGAGAAACTTTGGAAAGGAATATTTGATTACACTGGGTGAATTTCTTAACAAACCTTTCATGTAAATCTAAGGATTTTAAAACATTTTTTGTTTGAATAAAACAAAATGTCACTTAAATCATTTATTTTAGAAAGGTTATAAACAGATTAAGGGGCCAGAACTGTAATAAGCCTTCTCATGACAAATTGCTGATTATGAAGAAAATATATTAACAGGGGACGTTGAAGTTTGGACAGTGAAAGAAATGAAAACAACAAAAGTTTATAAGGAGGAGAGACCCATTTGTCTCACAATGAACAAAGATATCTGAGTTTGTAAGAATTTAAGGATATTTGGGTACAATACTTGGAAAATATTCTACAGATGGTTTGCTATTATAAATATGGATTTTAAAAAGGTTATAGAAGAAGAACATATCTTACTGGACAAAACAGACAGAATCTTACAATGGATCTACAACTGAAATTTTCTGATGTCTCAAGTAAAAAGGATATACAAATAGTAAATTGAAGATTGACTTGGATAACTTTCTTATCTTGGATTTACAAGAGGCATTGAAGTTGTGAAGAAGTTTCTGAAAAGAAACAAACAGTTCCTAAGAAATCAATTTTTGACACTACTTAAAAGAACTAAAAGCAATAGTCTTAAAGGTAAAGAGAAAGTAAGGCTAACTTGATTGATTTGATCAAAGTTAAAATATATATGTTGTATTTCTGGTAGCTCTTAATGGAAATTTTTTGACTAGGACCAAATGATCAGGCTGTAAAGATTTGTTTATAGATAAGATAAGCTATGGAATGAAAAGAGGGTGGGTTCTTTTTGCTGTATTTTAAAAGTAATAAGTGATTGTGTTGAAAATAAAAAAAAATATATTGATTTATTTGATTGAGGTTATACTATGTATGTTATTAATGGTCTTTTGCTGATTAGGAATGAATGGCTAAGCTTTATAATTTAGAGATAAGAGATGACATATGGGAAGATCTTTTGTTGAAATATCAGAGAAGGTGATAAATTACTGAAATTGTACTTGTCTTGAAGAGGGGAGGCATTTGATTTATGTTTTTTCTTTAAATTTTATTTTATTAAATAATTGGTATGGAAATGTTTAAATTATTGATGATACAAAGCTGTAACATATAGCTGCATAGCACTTACATGTGAAATTTCAGAAAAGTAACTAACAAGAAAAAAAGTATTTCCAGGATAGAATTCTCCTATTCAACATTTCTCGAGTATTTCTCTTATCTCATTTTAACTAGTATTATCATAGTTCTAATGCTCTTTATTGTTTAATGTTCCTTAATATTTAGACTTTATTTTTATTTTTCAGTTCCTGATGATGTGTTTGCTCAGAATTACATATGGAAAGGATCCTACAATTATAAAGGCAAAAAGCAGCCAATGACTTTGACCATTACTCATTTCAATGCATCATCAGGAAGAGTGAATGCAACCCTTACTAATAGCAATATGGAGTTGTTGCTTTCAGGTAGGAACAACAATTATAAATGTCTATATTTAATTTTCTTAACATGTCTACCAACAGCCTGATACCCATTTCATGGAAGTGATTTCATTGTAACATCACTTCACAGTTTTGGTGTTGGATATTTTCAAGACAAACTTATTCAGGTAGAATCTCACTGCTTCATGTGATTTCGGTGGTGCTTTACACCCACACTGAAAGTGATAGCACACTCAACACTCAACACATTCAAATGTCTCTCCTAAAACAGTTTCACAAAATGGAAAGTGCTTGCAGCTGTCTGATGGTAGTAGCAGTTTTAATTATAGTTTAATTAAGAGTTTGTTGATATTAGTCCTACAAGTATTTTGCAATTGTTCTGTTGTAAGATATGAATCATGAGATGACATACAAATCTTTAAGAATGCAGCATAGATTCATCATTTTATTTCTTTTTCTCCCTTATGCATAGAAGCTAGCTGCATAGCATTAGATCTGCAACTCTCTTTTAACACTGAACTGGAAATATCTATATCTATATCTAGATAAATAAATATCTATATCTAGATAAAATATCTAGATCTGCATTATCTTCTCATTATAGATTATGGTGCATAACTTTCAATAAAGAGGCTTTTTTGATTCAGGATAATAATAGCCACAACCTCCAATCAATGTCAACCACAATGACATTTTCTGTTTCATTGGAGCTCTTATTACTTATGAAATTTAGATTTGCAGAAATTCTTATGTTGAAAGGTGTTATTGAAGGGTGACTATTTCTGAATTGACATGTTTAGAATTGCATTGCCAAATATGCTAATCACAGGATTATATCTTCTATTCCAAACAGTAGTACCATTTAATGGCTATTGAACAAATAGACATATGAACCCACACTTGACTACTTAGAGAAGATTGAGATGAACAATTACTTCAAATATTTTATTCTTATGTAAAACAGAAAGCACAGTTTGGTATATTTGAGTATTTAATGGTCTGTAATTTCCTGCATCAAACTACATTTTAGAGGACATTAGAGATAATGATTCTGTGAAAAACATTAAACAAAGTAAAACCAAAACAGGTTGTGAAAGATTTGGGATAGTTGTTTGTGAATGGATATTTGCATGTATGCATGAATGATCCATACACATAATATCTGGACAAATAAGTATATAGGAAACTCTAGGGCAGGGGTGTCAAACTCAAAGTCTGGGGGCCAGATCCGGCCCATGGAATGCTTAAATCTGGCCCATGGGGTCGGCCTGGAAATAGCAAATGACCATCTTGCAGTGTGCTAAGAAAAATGGGTGCAAGGATCCCCTGTACCCCATTTTTTACCTGGGTGGCCTCCTTCAGCACCCTGACCTGGATGGCCTCCTTCAGGACCCTGTCAGCCAAAATAGGAGCAGGGATCTGTGCAACCACTCCCCTCATGTCTCATTTTGACTGCCAAGGTGCTGCAGGAGACTGTCCAGGCTGAAAACAGGGCACAGGTGGCCACATACAGTCTCCTGCACCCCATTTTGGCTGACAGGGTGCTGCAGGAGGTGTTCATCCCATCTTTCTCTCCCTGTTCCTCCTCCACCCCAGCCAGCCAGCAGAGGAGAACTCCAATGCTGATCTCTCAAAGAAATCCAGTTTGACACCCTGCTCTAGGGGTTTCAAAATAGCATGTTAAGCCTTTGATAGGCTGCAGACATTTTGTGACCTAAGAGAATAGATCTATTTTGGGTCGTAATATGATTTCACAGGCCTATTAAATGAAGACCAACCTCTTTGTAATTGATGTATGTGTGGATTTTTTTTTTTTTTTAAAAAAGTTAATTAATATGTGAATGATGATGTCTTTGAAAGATAGAGAGAAGGTCCACTACTAAGGCAATGATCAAGTAAACAGAACAAGAAATGAGGGGTCCTTGGTGGTTTGGTTTGGTTTGGTTTTTGGAGGTAACATCATCAATGCAAGTAGGGAATGGGATTTGCTCTCTGTTTATATTCTAGTGGCTTGCCCTGTCAGTGTTTGTGGGAGTGATCTAGATGGTTCTTTGGTTAGGATATTTACCATTAACTTGTTTGGCAGTTCCTTAATTGGGATACAGTTTACTTCTTGATTGTTGGTCTGATGTTAATTAATTTATTTATTTATTTATTTTATTTTTGTCAATTGCTTACAAGATAATAGGTATAAGTAAAAGCATAGTTATGAATACATGGATACATATAAGAAAAATAAAAAATAAAAGAAACAATAGGACAGGGATGGTAGGTCTGTTGGTGCACTTATACACACCCCCTACAGACATCTTAGGAAAGGGGTGAGTTCAATAGCAGACAGTCTAAGGTTAAAACTTTTGGGGTTTGAGGAAGAAACCACAGAGTCAGGTAGAATATTCCAGACATAGACCACTGTGTTGCTGAAGACGTATTTCCTGCAATCAAGTTTGGTGTGATTAACCTTAAGTTTGTATCTATTATTTGTTCTTGTGTTGTTATGGTTGAAGCTGAAGTATCCATTGACAGATAGGACACTGCAATGTATGATTTTATAAACCATACTTAGATTTGACCAAAGGTGGCATAGTTCTAGGTTTTCTAGGTCTAGAATTTCAAGTTTGGTGGCATAAGGTATTCTGCAACGAGTAGAAGAGTGGAGAACTCTTCTTGTGAAATATTTCTGGACTTTCTCAACTGTGCTAATATCAGATATGTAATGTGGGTTCCAGACTGATGAGATGTATTTGAGTATTGGTCTAGCAAATGTTTTGTATGCTCTAGTTATTAGTGTAATATTACCAGAGAAAAAGCTACATAAGATTAGGTTAACAACTCTTAACGCCTTTTTGGCTATGTAGTTACAATAGGCTCTAGCAGATCATTAGAGATGAGTACTCCAAGATCCTTGACAGAGTTTGGATCATCAACAAGGTCTTGACTATTCAGCCTGTATTTTATTTTCTGATTTTTTTTTTGCCAATATGTAGGACAGAGCATTTATTTGTTGAGATTTGAAATTGCCATTTGTTTGACCATTCTGATACATAGTCAAGGTCTTTTTGAAGGGTAGCAGTATTGTCTGTGGTGTTGAATAGCTTTATGTCATCAGCGAAGAGCATGCAGTTGCTCTTGATATGATCACAGAGGTTATTTATGTAGCGTATGAAGAGATTTGGTCCTAGAACAGTGCCTTGGGGGACACCACTGTTGACAGGTACAGAATTTGATAGGACTCTCCCAATTTTGACCATTTGTTGTCTGTTTGACAGGAATGCTTCTATCCAGTTATGCAGGTGTCCAGAGATACCGTAAGATTTTAGTTTGTCGTGTACCACTGAATCAAAGGCTTTACAGAAGTCTATGTAGTTTGTGTCTATTGCTTTGCCCTGATCGAGTTGTGTAGTCCATATGTTTTTGCAGTATAAGAGTTGCAGATTACAAGATAGTTTTTTTTCCTGAAACCAAATTGTTTATTAGAGAGTAGGTTGTTTGTTTCTAAGTGGAGAATGATGGATTGGTTAATCTTGGTGTTAACCTCTGTTCATCTGGGTATTGATTACTGATGGGAAGTGTTTTGTCTATTTATCCCTGATTGTTTCTTTTGAATGGTATGTAAATATTGTTTATGTCTATGTGCCTGTTGATGGCTGATTTCTCAGAGTGCAAGGCTTTCAGGAATTCACTAGCATTTTTGGATTTGGCTTGGTTTAGATAGTTACAGTTTCACAGTTGACACTATGATTAAATCTGCAATGTGTTGTGAAATTAAAGAATGTTCATCATGTTTACTAACTACTAGTTGGTGTATTCTTGTAGTCTTCTGCCTGTTTCTCCTACAGACCAAGAAAGTGATGTGTGAAAAAGGATCAGATAACTATCTCTCCCCAAACTCCCCAACTCTCATGAAATTAGGAAGAAAGGAGAGAAATTAGGAATAATGTTCAGACTCCCAAGATTCTGTTACTATAGTTGTTCTAATAAAAGTACCTTTATGGTTGCAACAACTTAATATCTTCTTGACAAACTGAAAATGTGTAGGGATACTTAAATGTTTTTGTCCCCTACTTTTTTAAAAAAACTCAAATTGGAAAGATATTAGATATAAGAAAATCATATAAATTTGCCAAAATTAGGTATCTTACCATGGAATTAAAGAGCATTGAAGCAACATTTCTTTTAAAGAAATCCAGCAGGAACCAGGAAATTAGTCTAATTCTTGCACTCTTAACTAATCCCAAAAAAATTGGTGGAAAGCATGACTAATTTAAAATTATTATAAAACCTTGTATAAAAACAATCAGTATGTCTTCTATGAAGGAAAATCATGTGCCAACATTCTTGGAATATTAATAAATATATGGATAGGATAGTTTAAGTAGACATTATACGTGGATTAACTATTTAGATTATTGGTAGATTCATGACTGAAAAAGATCTCTTCATCAGACATTCATAAATTATTCCATTCACTTGGAATATTGCATCCATTTTTCTGTCACTATGATATAAAAAAGTTGTTGAGATTCTAGAAAGAGTGCAGAGAAGAGTAACCAACATGATTAGGGGACTGCAGGCTAAAACCTATGAAGAACAGTTGCAGCAATTGGGTATGTTTAATGAAAATGAGGACTGGGGTGACATGATAGCAGTCTTCTGATTTCTAAGGGGCTGCCACAAAGAAGAAGGCATCAACCTATTCTGAGCACATTTCTTAAATCAAGTAATGCATTGCAGATGCATTTTTAAATAAAAAATGGTGCAGTAGGTTTTTTGAGCACAGGTATATTTTGATTTAAAAAAAAGCACCAATACAGGTAAACAATGCATTGCAGCTAGCAGCTAGAATTACATACAGTTAAATATAGTCTTTTTTCAGGAAGGCTGATTAATCACAGGAGATCTATTTATAAAAAATATATTTTTGGAGGAAAACCTGTGAATTTTGTAGAAAAAATTGTCAGACATGAGTTAGAATTTATGATTTCAGATCAGGCACATGCAACAATTCTTCTTTAAAAAATCTAAAAAAAAAAAAATGAGTCATACAGTTTAAATGTATTATTTAAATTATTTTGTATGTCCATTTATATATTTTAATGGAAATGGAATTCTAGCAATATTTCAAAAAGTAACCTTCAAGAATAATTCAACATCTATTGTTGTTCTATATGCACAGAATCTCCATACAGAGAAATTTTACTTAGTAAATTTACATGCTGCCCATTTCACTGTCAGGCGATGAGCAGCAAGACTGAGCTATTCGCTCTAATTGTAAATTATGCACAGCTACTTTTTGTTTGTTTTGTTTTGATTTTTTTTTTCATAACAAATTGTGAACTGTTGCTAATTTATATGCTATCCTTTAGCTATGACAACTATACTTGACAGGTAACATTTGGATTTTCCCATGCACAGACATCTGGATTCTTGGAAACTGCTACTTTCCAAATGGAAACTTTCCAGAAATGTAATTTCTGAATTAGAAGGATGCCTCAAAGCAGCATTGGATGGCTCCTTATGCAAGTCAATCTGTTGTTGAACCTTGCAGTGTCTGCAAGTGCTCAATCATAATTTGCCAAAAAGAATAATCCAAGGAATTCTTCAAGGAAGATGATTCATTCATCCTGTTAAAACCTGTTTAATTTCAGCTTCCAATCTTTTCCTAAATGGAGTAATTCATTGGCAAAGAAAGGAGACATCTGATTATAGCTGGATATCTGATTCTCTTTGGGCAGTTAAGCTTAGATATGGACTATACTGAGAAGTACCATCAAAATGCAATGTTGCTGTAAGGTTTGATATTGCACTCAACAATCCTCAGAAGGATGGAAGGCTGAGTCAATCTTGAGCCATTCAGAATCAACAAAATTAACTGCCCAAAGAGAAGCAGATATCCAGCTATAATCAGATGTCTCCTTTCTTTGCCAATAGTGCATTGTAACCACTGCACTAGATCAGATACAAAATACCTTATAAAGGAAGTGGCTAATTTAATATCTAATGAGAGTTCCCCCAGTGATATAGAAATTGTTTCTTAAACTTAAACTTGGAAGACATTCTTTGAATTGATCCCCAGGATAGCAAAGGACAGGGGTTTTGTTGGTTTGAAACCACTAAAATTTACTAGCTAAACAAGTATCCTACCTATTTATAAAGTAGATATTGATACACATTCCTAGGATGACATGTTGAAATATAAATCACATATTTTAAATGGATAATTATTGAAAGTTGTATTACATTTTTCCCAACATACCTTTATGAAAATGCATTTTCCCAACATACTTTTGTGAAAATGCATTTTGAACACAACCAACAGCAAAATAAAAACAGATTAGATATTATGATGATTTAAAGACATCCTTAAATAAACCTTACTTGAGACATACCATATGTAAACAAGTTAATTGACTATGTATCATCAAGTTTGTGTTGACTCTTAGTAAATTGATATATAGCCTTTTTTCCAGGAGCATCTGGTCCCAATTTAGTCTTTCAGGTTTTCCAGTGGTACATCTATTACTGAAATTAAGTCCATCCATTTTGCTACCCTATCACCCCACAGGTTTCATTGGTCTTAGTCCTGGTTTTTTATCAAGGTGAAAGCATCAGGGATCCACCTAATCCTTTTCTCAAGTAAAGTACGATTTATGGCCTTGTTCTAAATGTACATTAACTATCCATTAGAACTGTTGAAACATACTGGTCAAGGTATCCTCTCTGCAAAGTGGAGAAATTATAGTTTAAATACAATTTTAACATGGAGGTTGAGAATGTTGTTTGGTCTTCTAAATCTACTATCTTTGGTTTTCTAAATCTATTATAGTAGATAGTAGTCTAATAGCAGCCTAAATCTACTGTAGTGGATTTAGAATATAATCTTAGTATTGTGCTGAGGATCAATATGTTGGCAATGAATATTGAACAAGGGGCTTTTACATGATTTTTTGTTTATCTGTATACATGTGGGTTTAAATTTTCCCCTTTCAGTTTTCCTGAACCAAATTGAAATTACCCTTTGTAAATGAAAACACCAATGCATACCTATCTTTAGCTCAGAACTACCTGTCATTTTACTGTCTTATTTTATTATTTCCTTATATCCTGGATTTCTTCCTGAATTAGAGAGAGAGAGAGACAGAGGGAGACAGAGACGGAGAGGGAGACAGAGGGAGAGAGAGAAGCGGGGGGAATGGATAGATGGATGGATGAATATTATGTGGGGAACTTGGGTAGTAAGCTTCCATTGATAAGTGGGAACCTGTACCCGAGATTTTCACATTCAAGTATAATCCAGGTTTAACACAGCACCATAATGTCTTTAATGTTTTTTCACCATTATTATTACAATGTACATAAACAAAAGTCTCTGTTTTTGTTTCCATGGACCCTTTATTTTCTTTCCTTGAATAAAATCAAATGTAAGCTAAGATACAGGCAATTAGCAATAACTGGTTAGAAGAAAACTTATTAGATTGTGTGTGTACAGTCTCTCTCTCTCTCTCTCTCTCTCTCTCTCTCTCTCTCTCTCTCTCTCTCTCTCTCTCTCTCTCTCTCTCTGTGTGTGTGTGTGTGTGTGTGTGTGTGTGTGTGTGTGTGCATGAGCGCAGACATATAGATATTACATTCTGTTCAATCATGTCCAATTCTTAACAATTCCCTGGGCAAATCCCTGCTGTTTTCTTAACAATGTTTTTCAGAAGTGGTTTGCCAATGCCTCCTTTCCTAGGGAAAGTGATGGATCAAGGTCAGCAAGCTGGCTTTGTGCTCAAGGTATCAGGCCTCCTGGGTTTTGCCTGATGCATTAATCACCATCTTAAATTGGGTCTTGTAGGTGTTATGCTTACTGAAATAACCTTCTAAACTGTTGATTCACAACTTGCAATTAAATAAATAGGTATGCTTTTTTTTTAGTTATCTAAAGAAATATAAATATATAACATATAAATATAAAGACATAAATCTTTTACCCTTGTGCCTCTCTTTGTGCAAAGATGGTCTAAAGAGGATGGCTTTGGTTTTATTTACTCAGATCAACTATGTTTATGTTTTACAGGGTTGTATAAAAGTCAAGAAGCCCGTTTAATGCTCCATATATATCTCATTAAAGCACCATACCATACTTCTGCAAACAATCTGAAAGAGGACAAATGGGCAATGGATGGCTTTGTGAGTATACTTCTGGCAAAATCCAATGTGTCTTAATAAAAAATGATGACGTGCATGAGACCAGAAAGAACTCATTTTTTTAAAAAAAAAAATGAAAGTTTGATTAGGAATTAAAAATGAAAAATAGGCTTACACAGGCACTTGCTGACAAGACAAGAACAAATGTTGGTATTATAGGTTAGTGGCATTCTTAAAGGTCATGAGAAATGCCATTGATTGGATTCAAAGGTAGACTAGCATGCAGGCAAAAAAAAACCAAAAAAAAAACAGCAAACATTATGGATGACTGCTTTCTTTTTTGCCAATAAATTTGTATTAGAAAACCATGTCCTTACATATTCATAGAACGGATACACATAGAACTGGTACACTAAGTTGCATTTCGACATCATGGTATACATGCTTTATACTTACCAGGATGCAATGCAAGATTGATTAATAAGGAAAGATGTAATACAACATTATAATTAGAAAATGAGAATAATAGTCTAGATTTTCTTTCAAGCACTTTTGTCCACATGAAGCAGTGCAGTACTGCATCAGTGATTAGTACTTTGCAAAATAGAAACCCTGATAAATGTGCTTTGGTTCTCTAGCAAAGTATACAGTGCTATTACTTTCTGATTGATTATACTCCTAACATCGTGATAGAAGTGCAAATATATTACAGTTTAATGGATCATATAGAAACCCTACATTTCTTTAAGTTTTATAATTGACAAAAGATCAACATGCATTGTTACTTATAGTATAACTATGTCATAGTGCAATACATATTAATAGATTAGAGCAGAAATATTGCAAAGATAAACTAAAGTGCAATGTGATAAATTTTATATTGGTAACCTAATTAAAAATATATTTATTAGTTTGCTTTCAGTTAGTGTTAAAACTGTTAATACTTTAAAAACTAATAAAAAGCTAATAAATTAAAAATAGTGATAAAAAAATGGGCTAAACGAAGCACTGAATTTCAATGACAAATAACCGGGGGCAGAGATTCTCATCTTTGCAGGTTTTCTAAATGCTGCAAGAGTGGAGGCCATAAGACCTTCCAAAAGGGTGAACTAATACAGAAGAACAATGCTAGAACAATATATTTCTGACTGGAGGGGCATCTTAAATCAAAGCTAGATTTTTATTTATGGTCAAGACCAAGCAGGAAACTTAAAACATTTTTAAAAGTCTAGATGGCAATATTTATCTGGATTGACTATTCCAGATTAAAAAAAAATGGCTAGTACTTAGAAAAGAAACACCAAGGAATATCAGGGGAATATCACATTCATATTGTCTTTAAAGCTGTTGTGAATCAAACTCAACTAAAAATAGTATTTGCTACTACAGACACATAAGATTATTTATTAGATGTTGCAATTAGCTATTTTGTGAAACATAAAAACAGACATTTTTTTTTTCTCTTATTGCTTTGTACCTGGTTTTATATACTAATAAAATTATAGCACATTTAAGGCCAGGTAAGAGAAGACAACAAGCAAAGATTTTAAAAATTCCTTGGCTCAACTACCAATAAGAAGAATAGTGGATTTTTCCTTTTTTTTCTTTCTTTTCCATATTCTTCAAGTATTTTCAAAACATCTGTTCTAAATCTTCATATACTATTTCCCTATCTTTCCTCTTTGCTTTTTTTACACTGTTTTTAATTTTTTTGAGTATCTTTTAAAATAAAAAAAGTAAATGCAACTACTTCTAAATCATTATGGAGAAAATCTATCAATGTGATAGTTAAAAATTGACAATGACTTGATGACATATAATCAACTGATCACTTCCAGATCAAATGTATCAAATATCATGAACAATAACAAAATGTATAAGTAACTGAATAGTGAAAGAGATTTTTTTTCCAGATTGAATCTAATACGTATTTCAAGTTATTACCGTGAATATGCATATGCATATTAATTTTACATACCTTTCTTTTTATTATTTTACATAGGTTTCTGCAGAACCTGATGGTGCAACTTACGTTTTTCAAGGATTTATTCAGGGTAAAGATTATGGTCAGTTTGGACTTCAAAGATTAGGTGAGCTGATGCTTTTAATTTAGACATAGTCAAATACAGATGAGCCAATGGAGCCTTCATACACTTATTGATTCTGATAAAATATTGGAAGGCAATCTATGTGTGCATTTTTTACTTAATGTGGAGATATTTAAAGATTGGGAAGAGTGATGCTACATCCTTTGCCTCAATAACTGACTCCATTTGAATTATGAATGACTTTTTTTGATAAATTCACTGATACTGTTTCAAGAAAAGCTAATTCCAGTCATAGACTGGAAAATGAAAATATTTATATCTGACACTTTTTCCCATAGCCAAACTGTACTGAATTAATTTTAAGTTTAGATTCCAAAATATTTTGAAAATGGGATTGTGTTGTCACCAAAGGTACAGTAGGGGTATCTATGGCCAACTCAAGATTTAATCAAAATAAGAAATGTGCATTGTAATGTCATAATACCAAGTGGGTTGGTATGTGCCTAAAGCAGTTGAATTTGTATGATGATGTTAAAATGCACATTTTGTTACTTGTCCCCTTGCCAATACAACAGACTCTCTTGATGGGCAACATCCAGCATCTGGTATTTAGATACACTGAGACTATAAACTATGAATAGTCTCAAATATTAGTTTAATGTATAATTCAGTAAGGTATGATATTTTATTTCATCTTAGTTATGTACAACGGAAATTTTCTTAGATTCTTCTCTCCCAGCAATTTCCATTGTTCATTGTGCAATATTGTTGAAATATTATATTTATTCCTGTACTTAAGTAGTTTAATTACAATTTTGCTATTCAAAATTTCATTGCAGCAGACATCTACTCACTTCTAAATTGTTGTAGAAAGTTTGTGCTCAAGGGATAGACCATTTCTGTGAGATAGATAGATAGATAGATAGATAGATAGATAGATAGATAGATAGATAGATAGAGAATGTTCTGACCCAAACCCTGTTCCAAGGAAACAAACACAAAACAGAGGTAACAGCAAAACCTTTTAATGATTCTTTATGAATTCTATTCCTTCATGGTTAAAAGGCTGTTTCAAACTAATTGTCTCTGATAAGAATGAGCCTTGCCAAGGTTGTGCAAGGCTGCCAAGAACACTTTCAAAGACAAAGAGCCTCCAAACACCAACCAAGATATTCCCAATGTCCACCAGGTTTGACTGCAAAAACTTCTTTGCTTCCTGCAAAGAACTCCAGTTTCCCGGCTGGCTTTTATCTCTTAAGGGAAGGGCCATTACCTTGCAGCCTTACTCCTGAGTTGCTTGTGTTGTTGCAGCTGCTCTTTCCTTCAAGCAGCCCTGCACGCACACTCACTGGGCGCAGGCTCCTCGGGGACCTCTTCATCACTGCTGCCATCCTCCACAATCTCCAAAGGCAGCATTCCACTCCCTGATGGTCCTGGCATCATTCCTACATCACATGCAAACCCCTCATCTGAGTCCTCGGTCTCTGAGACCTCAGCCGTCCACACCTGCTGCCAGCAAACCATGACAGACAGACAGACAGACAGACAGACAGACAGATAGATAGATAGATAGATAGATGGATGCTAAATGGGTATAAGCAGGTGAAATTTTTTGCCATTTTTCTCCTCTAAAGATGAAAAATGAAAACTATTTTAATATGCTATAGTGGTAGCCCAAATTACTGTATCTGATTCAGAACCTACAAACATAAATGATAAAGTCTAGGTTTATGCTTTCGCTTATCCAAACGTAATGTTTTTTTTATTAGTCTTTTTGAGGAGAACTCTGGGAGGAATTTTGAAATTTATATGATTTGCTTTGCTCTGCATGCATGTCTGCTTACCTTTCCTTCCAAATTCCTAAGTACTAATAAAATATAATTGCCTGCATCCATAAGCATATTAAAAAACAGGAAAAATGGATAAAAGAAAATATTAAACTGTAATTATTAGAGTCAATTTCTGTATAGTAGCATTTTTTCCCTTCTTAATTGAACACTTGTATTGCTAAGTGTACTTATTCCTCAGGCATTAGAATCCCATTTAGCACAAACTAAATGGTCTTCCAAGAAGAATTTGTTATATTGGCAGTAATCTTCCCTCCCTTTCTATGTGAGTGTTTTTAAGTGTTACCCAGCCCAGTTTATAACAGATTTAAAAAGCAAACACAATCTGCATCCATATTGTTTATTTTTGCATAGGTTTTCACACTTTTTTGCCTTGATTGGTCCATAACTGACTTCGCCATGGAATTCTCCTGTTCAGAGGAAATCTGCAACTTAGGCTTCCTCAAAGATTCAAAGTTCCTGCTCTAGGAGCAGATATCTGTGGTCAAGAGGCCTATGTACAGTACAGCTTGTTCACTAGTTGCAATGGTTCCTGGATTTGAAAGGCCGACATATACTTGTCTGCTAACTGTAGTGATTTGGATTGGAAAGTCCTACTCAATAGTCACCTCTGCTGTTGTCACCTTCCATTTGGATTACTGTAACCCATGGGGCAGAGGTGGTATTCAGCAGGTTCTGACTGGTTCTGGAGAACCAGTAGCGGAAATTTTGAGTAGTTTGGAAAACTGGCAAATACCACCTCTGACTGGAGATTTTACAGCATCTTTCCCCTGCCACACCCACTAAGCCACGCCCACAGAACTGGTAGTAAAAAAATTTGAATCTCACCACTGCCATGGGGACACTCTTAACAAGCATTAGGCAGTACAACTGGTACAAAATACAGCAAACTGGACAGTGATGGATGCCTACTTGGGTGATTCTATTGCTTTAGAATGGCATTTGTTGCAGGTTGATTACTCCATGCAATTAAAGGTGTTGGTTGTGACTGTTAAAGCCTTAAAAATGGCTGTGGATCATATTCACCAATATTTGTCTCCCCATTTGAGCAATTTCCTTATCTGATTGGGAAATTCTCATCTGTTTGAGAATGTCATCTGATGAGAGCTAGGAAAAGGATATTTTTAAATGGCATTCCTATGCTTTGAAATTCTCCCCTTATTCCCTTCTGAGTTTTGTGAAAGCAGTTAAGACCTAGCATTTCCATTTAGCCAAAGAAGCAGGCATTTTTTGAATGCAAAACAACTTGTTGGATGCATAACCCACAATTTTTTTCTTTGTTCCTTATAAGGTTGTTGGGATATTGTTTTCTTTCTGGCTGTGGATATTCACTTTTGGAAGAGTTCTTTTTATGATATTTTTAAATGTTAGTCATCATTTCATCAGATAGCATGAACCATGTAAGTAAATGAATAAACAAATGGTTAGACACTCAACATGGTGGAAGACAGAAAAAGAATGGTGAAGTTGTAAAATTGTGAAGAAGTTTGAAAAGACAAAGAGTGCATAAACTGATTGGACTTCATTTAATTGCCCCTGTAGGAAGAGAAAGAAAGATTTTTACAGAAAGAAATGCAAGAAAGATGCTTTAATCACAACTTAGGCAAGGTTGTTATCCAGCCAGTTGTGTTTAATTTGTACAAACTAGTAATTGACTGTTTTCTTCCTTCAAGGAATAATTGTGAGACCTGGTTAAGATAGTCAGTATAGAGGATGATTACACAACCAAATTGCATATTTCATATCAGAAGTATATGGCTTTGATTGTATAGTCAAAGCCAGTAGTTTGACTTTCTGACCACCCTGATGTTAATTATATATGTTCATTTCAAACAGATGCATCTCTTGCAGAAGAACTATATTTTGCTATGGAAGCTGTTCAACTGGGAGCAATTTTAATAGATTGCAAAAGAACCTGCTCTTATAAGTGTGGAACCAGGAACAAATTAAGCACTGAAGCCAGTTTCCTGTACCTGGCATTGGGCATGGAGAACCTCACCAAATAGAAGCAGATGAATAATTATCTTCATAACTTAATTTTTGCTAATTTAGATAATAACCATGGGCATAAATATGACTTGATGTAACCCTAGTGCTGTTGCAAAACTACTTGGATGGAAAGAAACCAAATATTTTGATTCATTTTAACCAGGATGATTTTTATCTGAAGATAGTCATAAATTGTTTTTGTTTCTGAAAGTACTTAACTTCCCATTTTGATTATCAGCTAGAAAGAGCAGGAACTCTCAAATATATGGGTTTCACTTAGTTTAGTTTGCAAAATAATTGGAAATAGTGGTGCAGTCACATGGCCCAATCAAGGCAGTGTCCAGTGCATTACAGAACAATAAACAAATTGTGCTTTTGTATAATATACATGTATATAAATATTTTTAAATGTTTGGAATACATATTTTCCCATGACAGTAGTAACAGAAATAATCTTTATCTTTATTGTTTTGTTTTGACAGGACTTAATATGTCTAAAGGATCAAATTCATTAAACCATTCACATGGTACAAACAGCAGTTCTGTGGCCATTGCTATTCTCGTGCCTTTTTTTGCCCTTATTTTAGCAGGCTTTGGATTTTACCTTTATAAACAAAGGTAGGTGGAATATACATCTATTTTGTATGCACAGTGATATATAATTACACATAGTAGGGGATGGGGGGGGGAGATTTAATAAAACTATCATCTGAAACAAATCAGAGATTAAAATTCTGAAATTTTCTCATTCCTTTGTACCTCATGCCTAAGGTTACATACTTTAGTAATCATGTTTTCCACCAACTGTATTATTTTTTTGGGGGGTGGGGAGGACCTAATTATGAAATCCCATTAGGTTCATCCAGCCTCAAATCTACCTATATCTCTAAAGATTAATTTAGGGAAGCTACCAATTTGCATTAAAATAATATATATTTAAATAAAATTTACATTGCATACAGGAAACTCAGCAGAATACAGAAATTTTATACATCCCAAAAGGTAGTTATAATGTACCTCTCCCTTTTCAGGTACTGATTAAAATAATACATAATAATAAGGAAAAAATCTTATATTTCAAATTGTTCTGAGTGAAAAGCAAATTGTGATTAAGACAGCAATCATGAAAAAAACAATACTCATCCTAGATTATAATAATCTACATCAATAGGCTGAGTCACAACCCTAACCAAGTTGTATATGCATACCAATCTCATCTTGTTCAGGTCATACTGACAGAGGAATATATTTCTTTTAGGGACTCACAACTGTTGCTTATAATTCCAATTATTCAATTAGCTGTTCTTGGAGAATGGACCCCTGAAAAGCCACAAGAATTATTGCCAGGAAGCATAGAATAGAATTTCAGGTCAAAGTTAGTTTTTTCCTTTGTTTTCAAGGATGAAAGAGCCTAGGTCTTTGATCACTACTTTACAGATTAACACAATTGGAAGAGACCTTGTAGGTCATGGAGTCCAACCCACCCACCCAAGCAGGAGACTGTACACCATTTCTGGCAGATGGAAGTCCAGTCTCTCTTGAAAGCCTCCAGTTATAAAGCTCCCACAACTTCTGAAGGCAAGCTGTTCCATTGATTAATTGTTCTCACTGTCAGAAAAAAAAATATCTTTATTTCTAGGTTGAATCTCTCCTTGATCAGTTTCCATCTATTATTCCTTGTCTGGCCTTCGGGTGCTTTGGAAAATAGTTTGACCTCCTCCTCTCTGTGGCAGTCCCTCAAACACTGGAACTTATATCTTCCCTAGTCCTTCTCTTCACTAAATTAGCCATGCCAAGTACTTACAACTGTTCTTTGTATGTTTTAGCCCCCAGTTCCCTAATCAGCTTGGTTGTTCTTCTCTGCACACTTTCCAGAGTCTCAACATCTTTTTATAGTGTAGCGACCAAAACTGGCTGCAGTATTCTAGGTGTGGTCTTACAAAGGCTTTATAGAGTGGTATTGATACCTCTCCTGATCTTAATTGAACCCCTCTGTAAATGCAGAAGGGTGTTAATAGTTGGATTAGCTATAGACGCCATCCTCACCACTTTTCTCTTCAGCATGATCCATGGACTACCATTGCTCTTCCTCATAGTTGTGTCTTCAGTTCTGATTGTTTCTTTCCCCAAGAAACCCAGTACAAAATGGTTTTGAAATAAATATTCTCTACAGAACACAGAAGCAGAACATTGGGCATTATTCCAATGCCAACTGAGGCCATATTTTCCATTGGCAATGAAATCCAATGTCTTTAATGGTTGGCTTGTAAATAGAAATATTGTTTTCTCCTTTTGCAATTGGAGTGTTCTCTAATTAATGTTTCCCAGAAAACTTACTCTGCTATGACTGTTAAGTTTTAAGTTTTATTTAATTGTTTAAACACGTGGTTTTCAGGAACCAGCTAGAAAACCCTCTACTTGATGACAAAAGCCCACTCTAAATGTTTACTGTCTCATTTCCCATTAATGGGAACACATTTGAAAAATAAAAATAACATCTAAATGGTGTTGACCAGTCTGTACTCTTATGACGCAGCTGAACTATTTTCCCTTTGATCATCTTATTACTTTCTTTATAATAAAGTCATTTATGAAAAGTATCCCATCTACATTAACTTCCTTTCAAAACGGTCAGAGATGCTTCATAGATAAGGTCATTGTTACATATTATACCTTTACTTTCAGTTTTTGCAACTGTCGTAAATTACTGCCCTTTAGAGAGAAGCAACATATTCAAATGTCCTGATGCCTTGAAACACTGCAGTAATAATGGCTTTGCTGTGTACTTCACATATTGCCTATATTTCGTTTTTGACATGTACAGTATTGTGAATTGTATTCCTTGTATCATTTATCTTACATCAGCCATAAGTGCCATGAATAGTTTTATTACAGACAGATGTTGCATAGCCATCATTGGCAATTCAGCTCCTATCAATTTATGCTGTCATTACAGACTTTGTCCAAGATTTATCCTACTGTTCTCACCTGGGAGATAGTTGTGCATAAAATACCTAAACCAATGTCAAGATCCTTTGATCGATCTTCTTCCAGTTCATATAAAATCTTGTGTGTTTTTGTGAACGTTTGAGTCCTATCAGATATGAGTAATGAGGTGGGCTATTGTTTATAAATGTAAGCTTCCACATGAAAATGTGCAGATCTACTGTAGAATATAAAATAATGAGGCCATGGTGGCTTAGTGATTAGAATGCAGTACTGCAGGGTATCTTTGCCCACTGCCAAGAATTTGATCCTAACCAACTCAAGGTTGAGTCTCCATCCTTCCAAGTTGGTAAATGAGGACCCAGATTATTGAGGTTAATATGATGACATTGTAAACTCCTCAGAGAGTGCTGTAAAGTCTAAAGGCAATTGCTAAGTGCTATTGATATAATGTTCTTTTTGCACTGCAGCAAAATGAATAAAATGCAAAGTTATTCTGTGCTTTTCATTCGAGATCTACACATTTCTAACACCTCAGAATTATCTAACAAGCTTTTTCTAACATCATCAAATGCAATCATTTAATACTTTATAGACCTGGAACAATCTTTATTGTATTGTTATATGCTGCCCAGACTCACTTTCCATGAGATGGACAGCCATACAAATTTGACTAATAAATAATAATAAAAATCTCCTGAAATCCAGTATCTCAGGTATGGCTTTGATTAATACACTTGCTAAGAATCCTTCCTCTAAGCTATATGACTGTGCTAGGCAGAATCAGGATTGTTATTACACATTCTGTACAGTCATCCAGTCAGCATGTGATAGCTTACAGAGAATATAAAACAGAATCTCTTGAAGCTTTAGTTTAGCCATGTCTGACTTTTCTTCAGCTTAGTCATATCAGATCAGAGATCAAGTAGAAACTTTGCTTCGTGCCTGGGAAGCTTTATTGAGATGTACCATATGGGAAGTGCAGAGAAGTACTTTGCTATTGTTGATACATAACTATTACATTTTTTTTTGACTTGGGTAAGATGTAAGCAAAATTTTTTACCAAACATTGCCCTATTAACTGGCTTCTGGTATATCAGAATTGGACTGCTGATGTTGATTCTTATCCATAAAAATTTTTATAATCTGGATACAGGATTTTTGAGAGAGACATACATATACGTATGTATGTATGTATGTATGTATGTATGTATGTATGTATGTATGTATATTTATATGTATATGTATATATGGCATTCAGCTTTGTTCAGGTATTTTCCCATGTCATTATAGTTGTGCTTTTAAAGTTGTAGCAACATTTCGGCAGAATCTCATCTGCCATCATCAGGCTTCTGTATTGTGTTCGTCTGTGAGTCAGACTTTCACAGTTGTTTCAGTTTTAAATTTGGGGCTAGCCTACTGCTGTGCCAGAATGGTTTTTTCTTCATTCTGATTGGTTTGGAGTCTTGGTCTGTGTTTATTGGTCTTGGAGTTTGCTGTGTTCTGTTTGATTGGTGTTTCTAATATCTTCTGTCTGTTTTGTGACTTTTTTTGTCTTGGTTGGCTGGCAACATTGTGTTCCTGTATTGGAGGCTTTAAGTGCAGCTTGACTCCGAGTAAATGGATGGCTATCATTTGTTAGGAAGCTGGGTTTCATCTGGGTGCCTAGTTGGGGTGTGTTTGAGCTGGAGGTATCGGGGGGATCTGTTTGTGCCCAGGTGTTTTCCTGTCTTGTGGTGTGGAGATTTTTTTGTTTGTGAGTGCAGGTTTCCAAATAATTTACAGTCTTATGGAATCATCTCTTCTATTCATGCTTTCAGGTCTTTTTTCAATCTCTATGGCTTCTCTGATAATTCTGTGGCTGGGGTTTTCTATAGTGGCTAAGGTTTTGGTGCCGTTGAAGTTGATGCTATGAGCTGTGGCTTTCATGTGTTGGACTAGTGAGGAAGTGTGTTCCAGTTTTTTTACTGCATTTTTGTGTTCATCCAGGCGGGTACTTATTCTTCTATTGGTCTGTCCAGTGTATGTGGCTGGGCATGATGCACAGGGTTTTCCAGGTCAAATTTATCTTTGGGGTTTCTAAGGATGGCTGCTATTTTTCTGTCTGTTTTGAAGGCAGTCTTGATGTAATGCCTGTGTAATATCTTACCGATTTTGTCTGTAGTACCTCTTATGTAGGGCAGGACAGCTGTTCCATGGGTCTGTTCATCTTCTAGGTCTCCATTATGTCTCAGTGTGTTTTTGTGGATCAAGCCAGTGATTTTGCTTTTGTGGAAGCCGTTGGCTGTCAGTACTTTAGTCAGGGTGCATAGTTCAGTCTTTATGTGTGTCTTGTCTGCCAGGCGTTTGGTTCTGGTGATGAGTGTTTTGACCACAGAGTTTATCTGTGCTGGGTGGTGGTGGGATTGGGTGTTGAGGTAGCGGTTGGTGTGTGTTTTCTTCTGGTATATGGTGTGTCCTAGTGTGCCATCTGTTTTTTTTTTTTGTAGATTAGTACATCTAGGAATGGTAGTTGTTTGTTTGTTTCTGTTTCCATGGTGAACTTGATTTTGGGGTGTGTGCTCTTTAGGTGTGTTAGGAAATTTTTTTAGGTTTTCTTTTCTATGGGGCCAAATCACAAATATGTCATCGATGTATCTTAACCATAGTTTGGGTTTGTGGGTGGTGTTAGCCAGGGCTCTGGATTCGAATTCTTCCATGAACAGGTATGCAATGACGGGTGACAGTGGTGGTCCCATAGGGGCTCATATATATATGATATATATGACATATATATATGATATATATGACATATATATATATGTGTGTGTATGTGTGTATGGATAGATAGATATAGATATAGATATATGGAAATAGATAGATAGATAGATAGATAGATAGATAGATAGATAGATAGATAGATAGATAGATAGATATAGATACATAGATACATAGATACATAGATACAGATAGATAGATAGATAGATAGATAGATAGATAGATAGATAGATAGATAGATAGATAGATATAGATATAGATATATACATATATAGATATAGATAGATAGATAGATAGATAAATAGATATAGATATAGATATAGATATAGATATAGATATAGATATAGATATAGATATAGATATAGATATAGATATAGATATAGATATAGATATAGATATAGATATAGATATAGATATAGATATAGATATAGATATAGATATACCCTGTTTCTCCAACAATACAGCCTCCCCCAATAGGAAGTCCCAGCATGTTTTATAGGTATGAGATGAAATTAAGCCCCTCCCCCCAACTTAAGGCCTATATTAAAACATGCAAAATGGGGGGAATGGTGTGGGGGGGTTGCCATTAGGAAGTACTTTTGTTGCACACCCAGATATGGTGCTGCCTGCGTTGACCCCAATATGAAGTGCCCTCCTAATGCTAAGGTCAACATCCAAGCCATTGCCGCCTGCCTGAAGATGCAAGGGGGTGAATTACGTCATCCCCAAAAAGATGGCCTAGCCATTTTGGCCTTATTATATGAGAAACACGGTATATATATATATGCACCATTTACCCGGAGTCAAGCTGCACCAAAGGCCTCCAATAAAATAATACAATTTTGCCAGCCAATCAAGGTACAAAAAGAGCCAAAAAAAAAACAGACAGAAGATATTAGAAACACCAATCAAGCAGAACACAGCAAACTCCAAGACCAATAAACACAGACCAAGACTCCCAACCAATCAGGATGAAGAAAAAACCATTCTGGCACAGCAATAGGCTAGCCCCAAATTTAAATCTGAAACCACTGTAAAAGTCTGACTCACAGATGAACACTATACAGAAGCCTGATGATGGCAGATGAGATTCTGCTGAAACGTTGCTACAACTTTAAAAGCACAACTACAGTGACATGGGAAAATACCCGAACAAAGCTGAATGCCATACATATAAATATACAAACACACACACACACACACACACATATATATATATATATATGTTTTCTGAGGTTCTCGCGGGTATTTGTATGTGGATCTTTGGTTATTCGGGTTTTCTCCCGCATAAGATTGGAAGTATCTAGGCAATGTTTCGATGAAGTCTCATTCATCATCTTCAGGCTTGGTCTTCAGAAGACCAAGCCTGAAGATGATGAATGAGACTTTATCGAAACGTTGCCTGGATACTTCCAATCTTACGCGGGAGAAAACCCGAATAACCAAAGATACACACACACACACATACACACACATATATATATATTCTTAAATTTTCGCGGGTACTTACATGTATGGCATTCAGCTTTGTTTGGATATTTTCCCATTTCATTGTAGTTGTGCTTTTAAAGTTGTAGCAACATTTTGGCAGAATCTCATCTGCCATCATCAGGCTTCTATATTGTGTTCGTCACAGACATTAGGTGCCAGATTGTCTGCACTCAGTTCTCTAAGCCCATGGAGCAATTGTAGGAATACCAAATTGGCACTAAAGGAGCCATTATCCCCTACTTTCTCTTCCCGTTTTCTTGCCACTCGTGGTAAGCGATGCAGAAGACAGCAAAACATTACCTTCCACACTTCTCTGGGTAGGTTAAGTGGAGGGAAGCAGGACAATGATCTATGGTTGGCAGAAGATGTGTTCCTGTGACAGCTAATCCCTATATAGGAGTGTATTTTTGACACATGTCCACTTGTTTTCCAGAAGGCTGCTGGACATTTATCAAAAACTACACTTTTCCAACCCTCTGAATCAAACTCTACTTGTATTCTCTAGTAGTGCTGATGGATAGGCTTACCTATATCTGTAGTGGTGTCTAAGTGGTGTCTTCTTTATACATGCATACACAAACATATAAGTTTTATCATTTCCCCAAGCCCTGTAGTTTAGGGATCTGCTGCTAAGTCTGATGAAGTTGTTAGGAAAACTGGGGGGGGTTGCTTGTCTGGCACAGTGTATGAACTCCAATTCTGCTGTCAAAAAATGGTTGGCTGTAAAATCCATTGATCACAGAGGCTATGTTTTCCAGAACCTCAAGTACCCAAAAAGGAGTAAGGCACTTATTTAAAATTACCTCCGATGGTCTGTCTTGCAAGGATTGTGTTAGCTGAAAGGAAAAGTGCCACATTAAAACTAGAAAAGAGGGGGAGAGCATTGTAGGCCAGGGTGACTGAAAGATGATCTAATCTGTTTCTGTCTTCCTGAAATATATCTTCCAGTCATGATTAGAGGCTCCTAAAGAATCATCTTTTTCTTGAAACACATTTCCTTGGAAGCAAAATTATAAAATTATATTACTACAATCGTCCCAAAGGTACTTTTTCAAAAGGCACAACTGGAGTTTCTTGGGTTTTTTTCTTTCTTTGAAAACATTTCATTTTTCATCCAAATTCTTTTTTTTAAAAAAACGAGTTTTATTCGATTTTTCCAAAACAACATAGAAAAAGCTCTTTTCAGTGTACAACATAATTCTGAGTCACCACTTTTACATGTAAATATGACAGTAATTATATATTCATTTTTACATTCAACATTCTGTCTTGTCCATTTTTACTTAATTCTATTATTACTTCTCCATTTCAACTTTTACCTAAGAAAAGAAACGAACACATTCATTCTGTTAAGTGATATTACTTTCATTCTAAGCATCTTCTCAATTCATTTCAATTTATTTCAAATATATATTTTTAAACATCAACATTTCTTTTAAGTGTGGCCTTTTCAAAAGTACCCTTTTCTCATTTTACCTCTCAACTTTTATATAAGAAAAGGAACAGGCAAGTTAATGCTATTCATTAATATTACTCTCATTCTAAACATCTTCTCAATTCATTTCAATTTATTTAAAATGTATTTCTTAAGCCTTAACATTTCTTTTAAACGTTGCCTTTTCCAAAGTACTCTTTTCTCATTTAAATCACTAATAGTTTCCATATCTTCATACTTATTCCTTTTTAATTCTTTTTTATCTTGTCAAATTTGCAATTCCATCGCATATCCTATTCAAAAAGTCTAGATTAATACAAGTTTTTCACATAAAACAAAACATAAATTTCCCTTCTCCTTTTACTAGTTTGAGGTGTCACCTCAGTGGTTTAAGTATGCTATTTCTTTCTTTCCGGTTTGTATAAATATTCCCCATATTAGTTACTATTATAACTCTCCCATTTTTAACCCCCCTTCTTTTTCCTCTTCTTTGTCGTGTTCTTTCTGTTCATTGTCTATTTAAGATGGCTTCTTGAACTAACTCCTCCTTGTCTGAGGTTTCTTCTTCATATTTTTCAATTGCCATTTCCATAGCTTTTAACTCAGAGGCAAGTGGTTCACCTCTTGCATATAGTAGTTCTTTCAAATTTTTAAGTTCCATTTTTAGATCCCACAGGGATATCATCATTACATATCTTATAGTCATTAAAATCCACCAATCACCAATCTTTTTTCTTTTTTCTTCTTCAAACTTTCTGGGTTAACAACTATTCCCAAACTGGTTTTAAAGCAAAATCACCAATCAGTCCAACAATCCATATTTTTTCTTTTGTTCTAATTCAATTTTCACTTTTTAAGGTACTTGTTATATTGATTCAATATTTCCTTTTCATTGTATCAGCTCTGATTCATACAGAAATAGGAACTTTTTAGCTTAAATTTTTGTCCACCAGGGGGCACTCTCCATTACACAATGTCCTCACCTCCCCCCCCCCCCCCCCCCTCGTTTTATTGTTCCAGGCTTTCTAAACCTCGGTATTCCAAACCAATAAAATCTTCAATTTAAATATTTCCCCCTTCTTTTTGAAAACTCCTAAGTCCAGCTTTAAATTGTGCCTGTTTGTTAGCAATGTATTTTAATTAATTTGTTTGGATATCTTGTTCTGGCTTCTTCCAATCCTGGTTCGAAGCCCTGCTCAGTTGTCAAAGATATTTTCAATTTTTTTTCCTTTCCCTTTAAAAATCCACTGCTTTCTTATTCTTTCATAAAAAATTCTTAAAATACCATCCTGGAGTACTTTTTAATTAATTGTTGCACCAAGTTGCCCTGTTCTTATATGTCCACCTCTTCTCTCCTGCACAAATCTTAGTCCAGCTAAGTCCTCCTCTTCAGGGTGACCATTTTAGACCACTGCTCGGTCATCTTCAGGGGGAAAAATTGCCTAGCCCAGGGAGGGGGGATGCAGCTCCCCTCAACCTGGCTGGCAGCTTCCCCTTATTCCGCCACCCCTCCGATGCAGCTTCACAGTGATTGGGGCTCTCCAATGAGAAAGCACAGACCAAAGCTGTAGACAGTCACAGTCCCTGGCCTGTCAACAAGAAGGGCTTAACCATTTTTCATCTAAATTCTGAAGAAGCTTCTTGGATGAAAAGCAAAACATTTTCAACTGGGGAAAAAAAGCCTCCCAAAAGTCCAATTGCCTTTTGAAAAAGTTCCTTTGAGACTATTGTGGCCCACCAGTGGTCAGCGGAGCTGGCAGAAGACTCGGACAATGAGGAGGTTGGGGAGAACATGGGCCAATCCTGGAGTCTGGGAAGGCTCTGACAAGTATTCTGCATCAGAGGCAGAGATGGGGCCAGGGCCGTCTGACAGTTATCAGCTGCCTTTGGAGTCAGAGATCAGTGGGGTAGAAGAACAGCTGGAGCCTGTTTCTGATGTGCGTATGTGCAGAACTGACAGGAGAAGGGAACAATTAAGGAACAAGGGTCTACTCGGGAGTAAAGGCACAGGTGGATGGTGAAAGGCACAGGTGGACTTATTCCCTTTTCCATAGGGAATAAAGAGGAGTGAAAGGGGAGTGGTGTTTTCAGGAAACAATTAGTTCATTTAATTAGTGTGAAGATTTTTTCATGACTCTCAGAGACTCTTTGCTAAGTATTTTCTTGTACAGCCTTGCACTTGTAAGCTATAGGCACGGAAACTCTCCAAGCCTGATAAAGTCTGTAGTTATAATTCACCCTTGAAAGACTGTTTGTCGGCACTTTGCTGGATATGAATGATAGGAATTCACATGAGCCTCAAAAAACAGGCTGTCAGGTCAAGGAGTCTGTTTCATAATTTTATGAAGCCTAGGTCAAAATAGGGCCAACCATGACCTGGATGATTGTGAAAGTAATTTTCTGTTTATTTATGCTGATTTATAATTGCAATAATCATTTGATTCAATCTTCTGTTTTTCTGCCATTTGCCACAGAACTGCACCGAAAACACAGTACACCGGTTGCTCTGTACATGAAAATAACAATGGACAAGCTGCATTTGAAAACCCCATGTATGACACCAACACAAAGTCTGTTGAAGGGAAGGCTGTGCGATTTGATCCAAACCTGAACACAGTTTGCACAATGGTATAACACTACGATGACCTGACTGCAGTGGTTTGAAGATTGAAATGCAGTCATAGTGGACTTATCATTCACTGGTTTTTAAAAGAAAAAAGAAAAGAAAAGCACATTTTTTCAGGATCTCCTGGATCACCTTCTCCTGAGGATGAGACAGAGACTAGAGTGGGTTTCTTTTTTTCATAAATATATATTGACTTCATGGTTACTGTGGAGTATTTTACAGAATGTCTGCTGCACTCCATGAGTGCTTATTCACAGTTTATTTGCTTTTTTAAAAAAAGAAGATTATTCTAAAAAAATAAATAAAATAAAATAATAACATATTTGCATATAATGGAGGAGCATCCACTATCAGTACGTCTGTGCTTTATAAACTGCTAGAGGGACTGGATTTCAAAGAACAAATTAATATGTGATAGGAATTAAGAGTTATATTTACAGGAGACAGCAAGAGACTATGGCATCTCTTTAATAGTCACAGGCAAAACCATTCCATCATATCTGGTCTTTACTAATATTTTCCTCTCCTCTCTTCCTCTTCACTATGAATTTCGGAGATTATGCCATGATCATTAACGTGCTTAAGCTTGCAAGCACAACCCATTATTTCTGAGCCACAATGGGATAATTAATTGTCTGGTCTCAGATTCTTTTAATTCACGAGTTTCATCCCCTGCTTTGTTGTTCTTGTCATGCAAGCATCTTTTCTTTTCCTTTGTGTTATCTGTCCCAATAGTGATCAATTTGTCAGCGATAGAATAAGATTTGAGAACTGCCACAACTGCAATTATCTTGGTTGCCAAGATCTATTGCAAAAGTATATAAATTTCATACTGCCCCTCCTTTTCCCAGTAATTCAATTTTCTCCAAGTGAACAAATGGCAGATTAGAGTAGCATCACACTTCTAGACAATGAAGGTGACTAAATGGTACATTTCCCATCTCACTCTATCATCCACTTCATCAATTTTGTTTCTACACTGCATTAAATGCTGGAGATAGATGTGATCCTCATGGTGCCACCAACCTGCAGTCACAAAAATATAGATTTCAGCTCATCAATGCCTTTGATGCATTTCTCAAAATTTCCAGAGCTTTCCTGTTCTAAGACAGGGAAACAGCATGATACGCATTTTATGGAATATGCTTCTGAATTTTTTTGTCCTACAGAAGAAAACCCACAATCTTTGTGCATCATATTACAGTGTACACAGATTCCTGGATTAGGGTTTAATCTCTTAGCGTTGCACTCTCTTTATTGAGAACTACATGATTTCAGGAGTCATTTTCCCTAATTAAGAAATAATAATAATTTCCTTTTTAATTTCCTTGCATCTACAATCCTTGCCTTGGTAAAAAAAAAAAAAAAAACACCACCAACTTCTATCATTTTGTATAAGGAATCTGTTGTGAATTTGCCTGATTCTTAAATTTAGCCTATGATTTACACACAAATGTGTACTTTTTTGTCAATTTTATAATATACATTCTGTATGGAAGAAGGTAATTTTAGCATTACAATGTTTGTGTCACTATTATATGTTGTATGCCAAGAAATAATGAGTTTCAGTAAGTGCACTGAATTTTGTGCCAAAGCAATGCCACTATAGGTACAAAGGGTGCTGCCAACACAAATATTTTAAATGAAGGCTCTATAATCCAGTTCACAAGCCTATTAAGCCAAAGTACAATCAATTACAATTGAATGGGTCTGTTTAATTCCAATCAGGAGGTTATTTTCCTAACTGTTTTAAGATTCAACAAATTCTGCTTCATATTAATTTGGGAAAGTTTGTTTTCAAATGTACTTTAGAATTTATGTTGTGGAGTTAAACCTTAAATTACACTTGTTCCATGGCAGTATACAATATAAATTACAGTACAGAAATGAATATACTCAATTTCTCCAAATCATATTTTCTTCTGTCAGATTTGAGATTCCATCTACCTGTTTCATTCTCATGTAAAATAATACAATTTTAGTTCAGACTGGAGCTTTATAACTGGATTATCAAAATATGGTTTGAGTAATGTCCACATCAGAGTTCATTGTCTTCCTTTGATAGCATGAAATGATTTTGAACTCATCAATGCTGTACATTAGCTGGTGTGAATTATCTGGAAATATTCTTTTCTCAGATATGAACATCTCTATGGGAATAAAAAGTAATTTTTATTAATGTAATAAGAGAGTGCCTATTGCCCCCAAAGGATCACAAGTTTCCCATTTCCATCCTCCAATCTGTATTAAACCAAGAACTGCTGCTTGGATTTCTATAATGTTTAATGAATTTCTTATAAACCATTTTCTTTTGAAAATCGTACCCATCTTTCCAGATACTGTCTTCTACTAAAAGAATGCCATTTTTATATTTTATACCATCAATTTGTTATTTATTCTGGTTTATTCAAATGATTGCAATAATGATGATTCATTCATTACTGTTATGGTTAATATTTGTGACCTTGTTTAAAATCTTGTTTCTTCTGCAACTGGCTACTCCTCTTATATTAATGCATACACTTTTGTAAAGAAGTCTATTTTTATGAAAAAAGGGGATTTGTAAAAGTATGATGTAAATTTTCAGTGCAATGTAAACAAATAAAAATGGATAATTGCTTTTATAATATGAAGTGTGTTTTATAAAAGATTTAGAATCATAACAGCTGCAGAACTTGGAGTGAAGTCAAATTCAATGACCACACACTACAAGTTTTTGGAGAACGTGGCATTTTCTTGCTATTGTGTGTTTGTGTATTTTGTATATGTGTGTTTGAATTGCTTGCTAAGTATAAAAATACTGTAAAGATTTTCTGAAAATAGAAAATATTCCGGTTAATAAACACTGATTATAGATTCTATCATTAAATACAAAGAAGCAATTAATAAAATGACTATATTTTCATCCAGTATAAATTATCTGCCATGAATTACAATATGTTCACTTCTAGCTCTAAGTAAAGATCCATTATTGAATTGATTGAGATCAATAAACTGTTCCTCAAGCTTAGCAAAATGAATGCAGTAGAATAAAGCTGTATTCGGGAACTGTAAAATTAGATCTATACTTTCTACAATTACACCCTTTAATGATTTAATTCAAATGAAGTTAAATAATACAGAATATCTAAATTGTCATCTTTTATGATATGAAAGATCATAAGAATTTCATGTTTTTTTAATGCTATGGAAGATAATAGAGTGGCCTAGAGGTGGCCTCGTGGTGAAGGCACTAGCCTCCCATTAGCAAGGCTGAGAGCTCAATCCTAGGCAGCAGCAGATGTTTCTCTATTAAGGAACAAAGAGAAAATATCTGCTACAAACTCTGTGTAGATGTCAGGAAAGGCATTTGGCCACTAAATGCTCAGTTCCATTCCACCCCAAATTAAAGGATTACAGGGTTGCAAAAAAAAAGGGGGGGTAGGGAATGCCATGGAAGATAATTAATGGATAATTTCATACATGAAAGCATAGGAACTTCATGCTTTTCTGCTTTCATCTGAACTGGGAATTACAGGTGTTTAAACACAACTTGTGACAGATCTTTTGTTGATGACGTTACAGTTCCTAGCAATCAAACCAATTTTGCCAGTGGTAGGAAAAATAGAATTGGAAATAGTAATTTGTCAGTCTGTAAAAATTTCAAAATGATAAACTAATAAGATGATAAAGATAAAATTATTGTTATTTAGATAAAATATTATTTATACTGCTTAGTTTTTCTGATCATTTAAAATAAAAAAATATAATTCATATCTAACGTAAATATGCATATGCATATAGTACAAAATAAATATCTATTGAATGTACTTGATCTATCACAATAGGATTGGTAAAAAAAATGGTTTTGTATTCCTAATTGCTGCTGATATAATATCATTATGGTTTGGTTTAGACTTCTATATTTTGGATAATGAACAGAGAACTCTCTGATGTTACCAAGCCAGCATGTTCTTTGCCCCTTCTTCTTTGTCCACTAACCATTGCTAGCATCATTGCCTTCTCCAATAAATTTGCATGCATGACATTGCCAAAGTAAATCAGATGTAGTCTTATGATTTTTAGCTTTTAGTGATGTGTTTGGTTTTATATGATTTAATACGTTTTTGTTATTTGTTATCTCAAATGTCTGAGATATTTGCCTCTATAAAATAGAATACCTTTATTGTCATTGCATTCTATGAATACAATGAAATTTGAAAGCTACTCCAGCACAGTGCCCCAAACACCACATCACAATCACACTACAGAGTATTTAATAATAATAATAATAATAATAATAATAATAATAATAATAATAATAATAATAATAATAATAATAATAATAGGAAGTCACAAATGCACTGTTTGATTCAAGACAGTTACTGCCTTGAAAAAGAAACTGTTTCTCAATCTATTAGTCCTCATTTTAAGACACCTATAATGCCTCCCTGATAGTAACAGTTCAAAATATGACTGTCCAGGATGAGAACAGTCCATGGAGATTTTTAGTATTATCACATCCAAATTCTATATTCTTTGACTGGTATGATTTTAGATGATCTTTAACATGTATTCTCGTCATAGTGTCTCATAGCTTGGCCAACTTCAATAAAGAGTTAGACCAATGCATGGAAGTCAAGTGAATCAATATTAGCTTTGATGGCTCTTCATAAGCCATCTGCTGACTTCTGTTTTTCCCTGAGGAAAACTTAGTTGGCCCCTGTGAGATCAGACTGATGTGGGTTAATACAGTAAGTCATTGCTTATATTTTTATTGGATTATATTTGGGTTCATTTGTATGCCAGCTACTTTCAAAATTCTGGTGATTCAGAATTATAAAGATACGGTAGACACTGCTGAAAACACTATCACAGAATCCTGAAAAGTATGAATAATAATACATCATTCTGTATTGCATTGCAAATAGGTTTAGAACTTTAAAATGAGTCTTAAACAGTATCAAAATTTAGATTTTTTTTTTCCTTTTTGATCAAGGACAACCAATAACTCAAAACATTTGTTTCCTGATCCATCATGTCATGTGAACTTGTACACTGCAATGTTGCCTAAAAACAATTCAACCAAAAATATTGGCACTTTCAGATAGTCTTTGAATACTTTGGTTTAGTATCTACCTATATTTTTGGCTATGTAGAAGTAAGATATCCAATTGAAAGATTTTCTTTAAAAAAAAACTGTTCATAAACTTGAAAGAAAATAAATAACCAAATAGGTTGAAAAAGTTGCTTCTTTGAACATAAATCCAGCTTTCTAAATTATTTTAAATAGTCAGGTAGGAAAGCAATTTCTATTCTTGTTAAAATCATTTGCTAACATGTAGAACAGAGGTAGTATTCAGCAGATTCTGACCAGTTCTGGAGAACCGGTAGTGGAAATTTTGAGCAGTTTGGAGGACTGGCAAATACCATCTCTGACTGGCCCTGCCCCCATCTATTCCCTATCTCCCAAGTCCCAGCTGATTGGTTGGGTCTTCTTTTGTTGCCCTGAGCAGGAGAACAGAGCTGGAAAGCAGATTAGTGTGGTGGGGAGGGAATGGAGATTTTGCAGTAACCTTCCCCCAGGAGTGAGGAGGGAATGGAGATTTTGCCCTGGCATGGAGTGGGAATAAAATTTTTACAGTATCCTTCCCCTGGAGTGGGGTAGGAATGGAGATATTACAATATCCTTCTCCTGGCACACCCACCAAGCCACGCCCATCAAGACATGCTACGCCCAGAGAACTAGTAGTAAATTTTTTGAATCCTACCACTGGTGTAGAATAAGCCTCATAAATATTTGTAAGAACGGAAGAGCTTTAATAATAAGGAAAGAAAAGACAACAATAGAAAAGTAAGTTCACAAGATTTTTTTCATCTTCGCATATTAATTTCTGCTTTGGCAGCAGGTAACCTTGAGAATGCTAAAACTGTAAGAGTATGCATCTCATTTGCTACCACTCTGATGAGCACATAAGAAAGGATTATCTCCGCCCCCCCCCCCCCCAAAAAAGTGTAATACATTCCCCATGAGGTTTTCAGCCTTTACTTTCCCTCCTTCTTTGCATAATAGGCCCCATTTTGCAGATTTCCAGAATTAAAATTTTACAACTGCAAACTGTGTTAAAGTTTATTATTTGCTTTATACCCACTTCTCTTTTAGTGACTACTCCAGGTAGTGACTATTCACAAATAAAATAGTAATAAAAATAATTTTCCAAACAATGTGCATATTTGGAACCAAATTTCATGGACCTGACACCACTGCACATCAGAGTAAGGCTGGAGAAGAGTCAGAGTAAAACTGGCAAAAAATAATTCTGATGAAACTGTATGAGAGAATTTTATCTGAATCTGATGGCAACAACCAGTGATCTTTGCAGACTCCTTCTTTCTCTACAGTCATTTCATGTAATAGCCTGGTCAAGTGGAAGGAACATGACCAATAAACAAAAAGTGAATATATGGATGCAAGGTATGCATAAAGCAACAATTAAAATGTAATGTATAATGTTCATATGAATGAAATAGTCATGCATACTGTATAATATTACAAAAAAGCTCTAATAATCTGTATCTCAGAAAAAAAAAAAAAAAAAGAATTCACTTGTTAACACAGTGGAGAAAGTCCAGAAATATTTCACAAGAAGAGTTCTCCACTCCTCTACTTGTTGTAGAATACCTTATGCCACCAGACTTGAAATTCTAGACCTAGAAAATCTTGAATTACACCATCTTCGGTCTGATCTAAGTATGGTATATAAAATCATACATTGCAATGTCCTCCTTATCAATGAATACTTCAACTTCAACCATAACAATACAAGAGCAAACAATAGATACAAACGCAAGGTTAATCGCACCAAACTTGATTGCAGGAAATAGGACTTCAGCAACAGAGTGGTCAATGTCTGGAATACTCTACCTGACTCTGTAGTTTTTTTTCCCCAAACCCCCAAAACTTGAACCTTAGACTGTCTACTATTGAATTCACCCCTTTCCTAAGAGGTCTGTAGGGGACGTGCATAAGCGCACCAACATGCCTATCGTCCCTGTCCTATTGTTTCTTTTATATATTTTTTTTATTTTTCTTATATGTATCGATTTATTCATAACTATCTTTTTACTTATACCTATTATCTTGTAAGCAATTGACAAAAATAAATAAATAAAGTTTATTTGTGCTTAAAAAAAAAGAAAATACTAATTGATGGAAGCGTCTATTCCATGTCTACTCAAAACTGATTGAATGCCTCTCTATTTTATGCTTTCTTTGGGAGTTTAAACAAACTTAGTATCCTCTGTTTATTTCAACTGATTTCCCTGGCTCCAACTACACATTTTGAAGCATAAATTAAACAACTAAAGAATGGACACTAAGATCCTTTTTGGTTGTTTGGAAAGAATTATTTTTCCATTAACAGGACATTTTCTGGGCATATTTTCCAAAAGAATCTATAAAGAAAAATCTGCTTCAGGCCACCAAGAAACTAGCTTCAGCTATGGAAGAATTCTAAGGTCCTTTTCTGAATACTCTGACAAGTTCCAAATGGTCTTGGCAAAGTACTAGTCTGTACATATAGAATGAGATAAACTGAGCACATTGAGTGTTCCAGTCTAACTCCTAGACTGAGGTTCAGTTATATGTTGTCTTCTCAGAACAGAATACCATCTGAATAGGATATTATATTAGAGAAGAAACAGAAGGCAACAAAGGAAAAAAAATATAGACTGGCAGGCACAGAGAAAGGAGATGCAATTCTCCAAATGCAGAACTAAGATGCCAAATCAATAGGCAAAGTCTCTCTTAGACAATCAATCAATGGACCCCAAAAATATAAACAACAAGTTTTTGCCTTGCGCACACTATCCTGAATGTTCTGTTCGGAGCGTGGGCACAAAGAATGGAGACTAGGCATTGGAAAGTGACTCAACTTGTTAAGTTCTGAGCATGGGTGCAAGCATACTGAACAGAGCAACCACCTAGGGCAGCAGCAGCTTTTATAGAATTGGCTGCTGTCCTATTAGCCAATGAAAACATGGAAGTGTTAAACCCTTGAACCAATGAGAGTTGGACCGTTAACAGCCAATCAGACTTCCCAGAAAGGACCAATCCGATATCGCTATTATCGGCCAATCAGAAGTGCAGGATTAGAACCCTGCTTTTTACTTAAGGTTGTTAAAACTTTATTAAACGCCTTTATTAGTTCATAACATCCCTTCCCCCTAGGTTCCGTTTGAGGGGCGCGGTGACGTAATCCCGTAGATATGCAGGTTGTTTCAACTGTCTATTATATTTGCGCTGTCCCACCAGTTCCTGTCTGTAGTCCGGTTTTGGTGAAATGTTTTTTGATTTATCTGGTACAGGCGGTTCCGCATCCTCACAGGATGACTTGGCACCGCTGATTCTGTCGTTGTTGTTCTCCGGTCTCTGCAGGCTCGCGTCCGTTGAGGTATTTCTCTGTGGTGAGGCAACCCCCATTCCTGATTCTTCTTCAGGTGACGCGCCAGGCTGTTGACTTCCTTCAATTTCATCATCCAGCATCTCGAATTCAGTTCCCTCGACATCCCCTCCCCCCCCAGTTTGAGAGTCACAGGAGTCGTGGGAACTGAGTTGCAACCTAGAGCGAAGCTGATCTATATGGCATTTCCATATTTTCCCGTCTCTTGTTTGTACGCGGTACGATCTGGGCCCGGTGGCTTGGGTTACGGTTGCTTCGACCCACAATGGTTTGCCGGAAAGATTTTTAGCGAAGGCTAAGTCGCCTTCCTTGAATTCGCGGCACTTTCCGCGAGATCCACAGGGTTTCTCTGGTGCGTAGGGCGGGTAGAGATGGTCGAGGTGGGAGCGAAGCCTGCGTCCCATCAACAATTCAGCCGGCGTTTTGTTGAAGAGCGTGATTGAGGGTGGCCCAGTAGTCCCCACAAATCCTTAACGATCCATCCAGTTTGATGGGTGTTATGATTGGGGTTTCCCAATGGGCGTGGTCAGTTGGTTCTAAAACACCCTGGGCTATTAATTTATCAAGCTGCTCGTCGATCTTTGATTTTAGGGCAAAAGGTACCCGATGAGTCTTAAGGTGGATGGGGGCTACTTCAGGGTTAAGGTTAAATGATATCGGGTTCCCCTTGTACTCGCCTAGTTTGTCTGCAAAGACGTCCTGGAATTCCTGGACGAGGGCCTCCTCTCAGTCATCGTTTCTGGTTTGGTGAATGCCGGCTACCTCGATCCCGAGTGGGATGAACCATTGAAGGCCTAACAAACTAGGCTGGTCACGATCGACGACGGTCAGCGGTAACGACGCAGTACGATTTTTGAATGATACTTGGACTTGGCTAGAGCCGACGACCAGAATTCGGTTCCCCTGGTAATCTTTGAGTATAATTCTTTGGGCTCTGAGGTCTTGACACCGGACGGCAGGGATTAACTGTTTAAGGGTCTTCCAGGAAACCATCCAGAGGGATGACCCTGAGTCGACTTCCATCACGCAAGGTTGGTTCTCGATGGCGACCCTCACTCGGATCTTCTTTGCCTCTAACGATGAAGTGTGACCGATGGTAATGGTTTGGTGTACCTCTTCCTGTCTCGTTGAAGTGGCAAGTGTTTTATTTCTGTAGGAGTGGTTGCTCCATTGGTGGTTCAAGTGTTCCCGACTCACAGGACGATTTCCTGTGGTCTGGCAGTAGTTGTTTTCTTTCTGAATTGGGCTGGATGCTCGCTTGCTTCTACAGACCTTCCCGATGTGGCATCTTTTCCCACAGGAATGGCAGAGCGCGTCGAGGAATTTGCAATCTGATCATGGGTGGTTTGCCCCACAACTCGCGCATTGGTGCGGTAGTCTTCGATTCCGCGGGTTGCGTTGGTCGCATTTGGACCGTAGCCGGTTGACCTCCTCTCATCACTTTCTGATGGAGATTCGAGGTCCTCGTGGTGGGCCGCTGTTGTGTGCCTCTCTCGGCGAGGTGAGGTATCATTGGCGAGTTGATGGAGTGGTGCGTTGGTGTGGCACATTCAGGCAGCCGACTGCCTGGTTGCTTCTGCTGCAGTAGCATCTTTGATGACATTGGCAAGATCGATGTCCCCTTTGGCCATGATCTTGCTCTGCACTGTGTGGTCATCTAATCCCAGAATTATTCGGTCTCTCAGAGCTTCTTCGAGGTCTGCAAACCCACAGAGGCCTCCCAGGTTCCAGAGGTCCACGATTAAATCTGCAACGCTCTCTCCTTTCCGTTGGTCCCTCTGATAAAACTCATGTCTTCGGACAAGCGTTGGTATGACGGGTGCATAGTGGGCCCGTGGAAGGGGCGCGAGGACGTCCCAGTCCATGGATTTCACCTCAGCTGGTTTTGCTAGTGCCTTGGCCATCTTAAATATGGCAGGCCCGCAATGGGTCAGGAACACTGCTCGCTTTTTTCCCATAGTTGCGTCTTCCAAGTTGTTGGTCTCCAGAAACATCTGGAACCGGTCCATGTACGAGTCCCAGTCTTCTTGTGCCGGGTCAAATGGAGCAGGTGGTATGGCGCCGCTGGACATGTTTTCCATTGTCAATGTGCTTTCAGCCACGTGCTCTATTTGGTGCTCTGTGAGTGTTCAATCAGTTCAGATGTCTCCATATCTCATCCTCGTTGCCAGTGTTAAGTTCTGAGCATGGGTGCAAGGAACGGAGACGAGGCAGTGAACAGTGAACTTCAACTCTTTATTAAGCATACTGAACAGAGCAACCACCTAGGGCAGCAGCAGCCCTTTTATAGGGTTGGCTGCTGTCCTATTAGCCAATGAAAACATGGAAGTGTTAAACCCTTGAACCAATGAGAGTTGGCCCGTTAACAGCCAATCAGACCTCCCAGAAAGGACCAATCCGATATCGCTATTATCGGCCAATCAGAAGTGCAGGATTAGAACCCTGCTTTTTATTTAAGGTTGTTAAAACTTTATTAGTTCATAACACAACTCTTTATTAGTGACTTCAGAACAGAGCTAAAATACTCGGGCAGCAGCAGCCCTTTTATAGGGCTTGCTGCTGTCCTAACAGCCAATGCTTTGAGTTTGCCGTGCTGGCGGCGTCCAATCGGCAGCACCCGTTAACAGCCAATCAGATCGGCCTAGGACAACCAATCAGGATCTGCTGCTGGCAGGCCAATCAGAAGTGCAGGATTTCAAGCCTGCTGTGGAAGTAAAACTATTTAAGCTTTTAAATTAGCACAATTGCTTAGTCCGTAACACTGAATTTAGAGATATATAATTCTTTAAGTTCTGAAGAACTGGTAGTGGACATTTTGAGTAGTTCAGAGAACCGGCAAATACCACCTCTAACTGGACATTTTACAAAATCCTTCCCCTGCCACTCCCACTAAGCCATGCCCACAGAACTGGTAGTAAAATGTTTGAATCCCACCACTGGATGGGAGGACTCCATACAGGAGATTGGTGGATTAAAAGAAAACACAATTTCCACCCCATGTGAATATTGGTTCCCTCCTCACCTAATCTTTATTAATTTTAATGTTAGTATTTACTGTTTTAATGTTTTATATTGCTAATGAAATGGGTGGCATATACATGTAATAAATAAATAAATATAATCTAGACAAAGGAAAAAAAATCAGTGAAACTCAGCATAATAAAATTGTTATCTCTCACTTTATTGCCCCTCTTCACCCACTGTTTACAAATTTAGCAATGGGGATTTTTCTGTTGCTTCTCTTTCTTCACAGTCATTTCTTAAGATATGTACTTTTTACACTCAATTTTCCAATGTAAAATACCAAATTATAATTTTAAGAATTGCAAATTACATTGCAAAACTTGTATCTACAGACATCGTGGATTACCTTATCTGTTTGGTAGGATTAAAATTATTGTATTGAATCAAATCCTGCTCAAATGAACAAGGAAACTATGGAAGGGTTTTAAAAAAGCAGGCATTAGAAATCAAACAGCTAAAAAAATACAAATGGAGCAAGGGGAAAAAAAACAATATTTCTAAAGGATTCATTAGTACAGAAAAAAATATGTATCCAGTATTTATTACCAACTAACCTGCATTTTCCCCAAAAGTGTTTAATATAATTTTTGAGAGGCAAAATCCTACATGATAACATCTCTAGATATAGCATGGTCATTGATCTTTATTAACCCAGGAGAAGTCACAGCTGTGCTAAGGCCTGAGCTGGATAGCTTATCAACAATTTATTTTAATTTACCATAACGTGCATTGTAACATACTGGGGACTATTTTAATGGTACCCCCAAACTAGATAATTTTAATCACTTTAGGGGAAACCTCAACTGATAGTGTTTTTACCAAGGAGTTGGATGTCTAGTTAATCCTGAATGCTCATTTTGGAGTTAGTAAACTGGGGAATTTTCATAGATATGTTTGTTTATCCTATCTTTCTTGATTCTTTCCTTGAAGATAGCCAGTTAATTATAAAGTTGATAATATCAACTTATCATTGTCTGATTGTTTCATTTGTATCTCTGTTGCTTATATGTTGTACTAAATGTATACAAAACAAAATAAGCATGTCTGTAGAAAACCACAACATAGAAGGCTTCATTAGTATAGTTTTAATTTTTTACATAAAAGTGTAGCTACCTTACTAAAGAATCATCAGAGCTCCTGAAAGTGCTGGGCTGTTACTATGTGACAAACTTTCTTATATGTATGGTAGAGAACACAATAAAATCTCAGCTTTCCCCAAGTAAGCACTTTTCATTGGAAATAAGGGATTTTTATTATACAAGAGAAAATGATTGAAAATGTGCTATTCTTAATTTACACAATTGATACAACACTCAGGGAGAAATATTATATTCTTCTTTCAATAGGAGCCTTAAATGCCCTATTTTATTAGCCCCTACTGAATATTTTTACTTGTTTCACAAATGTTCAAAAACCTTTACAATAGAAGACTTTAATTATCTTATCCCTTGTAAACCTTCCAGGAGTAGAACATGCAGTTAAGTTTCAGTAATATATTTCTTTATAGCATTTTCAAAACAAGCAAAAATTTTGAGGGTTTTTTTTTCCATTTCAAACTTCTTTTGCTGCATGTGGATCAGATCATTTGACCATCTGAGCTGTTAACAATTTGTTCAATATAATTCATAATAATAGTTCATAATAGTTCATATTATAAATAGTTCATATCATAAATAGTTCATATTATAGTTCATAATAATTTCACTGAAAGTTTGAATATTAGGATTATGACTTCCCCAAAAGTTATTTAGGTGCACATCTTGTCAGCAAGATTGTGTCCACCTGTTCTTTGAACAGGTTTAAGAGATCTCTCATGCACTTTAATTTTTTTTCCATGCAATTAAGAAAACTTTAAAGTTAAGCAGTTTCTCCAGACTGAAATAATATCCACATACATCCTACTTTCTTCCAGAACAAAATATCTCTAATCAAGGAGCCATCGAAAGAAATGGAGAAGTTGGTCATCCATCAACTCTAAGGCACCAATCTGAAATGTTTAGAACCTTATTTTTATCCACATTACCAGATTGATATAATCACTATAATTTTCTGTGAACATCTGCAGAAATCATGGCAGATACTGTAGAGCGGGGCTGTCAAACTCCTGGCCCATGGGCTGGGTGTGTCATGCGCAGGCCACGCAGGAGTGGGGTTCTACAGTTCAGATTGGTTTGAATGAACTGATAATTCTGGTGAGCATTTGTCTCCATCCACCTGCCCCTGCTCTTTCCTGGGCTTTATTTCCTGATTTTTTTAACACAGTGAATTTGTGCGGCAGAGTGGTTTGCAACACCTCAGCTGTTTTAGCCCTAGAGGCTGCAGTAGAAGGTAAGTAATTGAGTTGAAAATGTTTTTTTGTTTTTTTTTACAGTAAAGCATGTGCACAAAGCACATGCTCACTGAGCTGGTTGTTACACTGGTTGAATTGCACCACTGTAGCCATGCCCATGCCTGGTTTAGCAATTTGTGTATGCATATATGAGTGTGCTTAACCTCAGTGACTCTCTGAATAGTGTGATAGAAACCTCATGTCATTAAAATAGGGTCTTGAGACAGAAAGTAGCCAGAAAGTGTGTCTTGCATGCAACCTCCCAAATCACAGTCTGTTATGAAAAATTAAGAAGTCTATTTGTAATGTACTATGTAATCAACTATGTTACAGAGCACCTGATTATGACATTGAACATGTAAACAAGCTAAATTCACTAATAACATAGGCAACATCCTGCCCACACGCTTTTACCTTTTTTGGTGACTTCAATCTACCTCATATGAACTGGACCCTAAACGAATGTACAACTGAACCCATACATGCAACCTTCTACAATGCTGTTACAAACCTGGGAGTGGAACAACTAGTAACCAAGAATACTAGACTTAACAACTGCCTCAATCTCATCTTCTGCAATAGTTTGAATTTAATTTACAGAATGCAAACTAAAGAACCCTTTTCCAAAAGTGACCACAATATGATTGACTTTTATCTCAACATATGCCAACACAAAAATCATCACAATAATGTAATCCCTAATTATAACATCAAAAAAGGCAACTGTGATCTTATAGACAACGATCTCTCATCCCTTGATTGGCAATCTCTATTCACTGGATGCAGTACTATTGAAGACCATTACAACATATTTTTACTTGAAGTCAAAAGAGTCATCAAACTATATGTACCAATAACAACCCACCCACCCACCCACCCACCCCCAAAAACAGATTACCCATAACAATAAGGAAACTTCAATCCAAAAAGAGATCACTCTGGCGGAAAAACAAATCTGGTCAGGTTGCCAACTTCAAAAGCCGATACAAAAATTTATGCCACCAGATAAAGACTGAATGCACTAATTATCACATTAAACAAGAGGAAAACCTTCTATGCACCAATTCCACCTGCACTTTTTACAATTTTGTAAACAACAAGCTAAAAGACTCAAGGTCCATCCCACCCCTGAAAGGACCTAATGGTAAAGACTGCAATGATGACACTATTAAAGCCAACCTCTTTAACACATTCTTTGGCTCAGTATTTGTAAACAGCAATGGATCATGCCCAGTATTTCCTAGCTGAACCACAGAAAACTACAATGATCTAATCCATATCGATTTTACAGAAGACAATGTTGAAAAAGTACTACGCAATCTAAAACCATCTCTATCTATTGGACCGGATGGAATATGTGCCTACTTCTTAAAAAAGCTATCCACTGCCATAGCAGAACCTCTGAGCATAATCTTTGAAAAATCTTTCAAGACTAGCTCCTTACCTAACCTATGGTCACAAGCCACGGTCATCCCCATCTTCAAAAAGGGAGACCCCAGCCTAATTGAAACTTACAGACCAATATCCTTATGCTGCATCACCTGTAAAGTCATGGCATCAATTATTAACCAATCCATTATCCTCCACTTAGAAACAAACAACCTACTCTCTAATAAACAGTTTGGTTTCAGAAAAAAACTATCCTGTAATCTGCAACACTTACACTGTAAAAACATATCGACTACACAACTTGATCAGGGCAAAACAATAGATGCAATCTACATAGACTTTTGTAAAGCCTTTGATTCAGTGGTACACAACAAACTACTCCTAAAGCTAAAATCTTATGGTATCTCTGGAGAACTGCATAATTGGATAGAAGTATTCCTGTCAAACAGACAACAAATGGTCAAAATTGGGAGTGTCCTATCAAATTCTGTACCTGTCAATAGTGGTGTCACCCAAGGCACTGTTCTAGGACCAACGCTCTTCATACTCTACATAAATGACCTCTGTGATCACATTAAGAGCAACTGTGTTCTCTTTGCTGATGATGTAAAGCTTTTCAATACCACAGACAATACTGCTACCCTTCATAGAGACCTCGACCTGTACCAGAATGGTCAAACAAATGGCAACTTCAAATCTCAACAAATAAATGCTCTGACTTACATATTGGCAAAAAAAAATCAGAAAATAAAATACAAGCTGAATAGTCAAGACCTTGTTGATGATCCAAGTTCTATAAAGGACCTTGGAATACTCAACTCTAATGATCTAAGTGCTAGAGCCCACTGTAACTACATAGCCAAAAAGGCATTAAGAGTTGCTAACCTAATCCTACGTAGCTTTTTCTCTGGTAATATCACACTACTAGCTAGAGCATACAAAACATTTGCTGGACCAATACTCGAATACAGCTCATCAGTCTGGAATCCACATTACTTATCTAACATTAGCACAGTTGAGAAAGTCCAGAAATATTTCACAAGAAGAGTTTTCAACTCCTCTACTCGTTGTAGAATACCTTATGCCACCAGACTTGAAATTCTAGACCTAGAAAACCTAGGTCTAGAATTACACCATCTTCGGTCTGATCTAAGTATGGTATATAAAATCATACATTGAAATGACTTACCTGTCAATGAATACTTCATCTTCAACCATAACAACACAAGAGCAAACAATAGATACAAACTCAAGGTTAATCGCACCAAACTTGATTGCAGGAAATACGACTTCAGCAATAGAGTGGTAATGTTTGGCATATTCTACCTGACTCTGTGGTTTCTTCCCCAAACCCCCAAAACTTTAACCTTAGACTGTCTACTATTGATCTCACCCCTTTCCTAAGAAGTCTGTAGGGGCGTGCATAAGCGCACCAACGTGCCTACCATCCCTGTCCTATTGTTTCTTTTATTTTTCTCATATGTACCCATTTCATGTGTTCATAACTATGTATATACTTATACCTATTAACTTGTAAGTGATTGACAAATTGAAATAAATAAATAAATAAAATAAAAAATCTTCTTCCTTGAGGTATTCCCAATCATTGGAGCTATATATTGCCTTACTTCGGTAGTTCAGATCCCTGAAGTTAGAGAGACAGATGGCTAAGTATTGAGCAGATGGATAAAAATGATGAATAGCTATAGACAGGGTTACTAATAGTACATTTGTCCACTATATTAGCGCAATCTGCTTCCTCCTGGAATACACCCTGAACTGTTGAGCAAGCTAACAATGAAGAGCTTTTTTATTATTATTGCTCATATTTTATCTGAAAGAACAGTTGTCAACATCACTCACTTTGGTTTGTGCCATGAGCCACTTTTTAAAATGATAAAGCATGGCATACGCTTTTGCATGCATTAACTATATGTCTCGTTTGACATCTGTTATTTAACCCTGCTGCTTGCTTTATGCCCTGCTGGAATTTAGGAAGGGGAGGGTAAGTAATGGCTCCAATCAGTAATGTCTCAGTGCCCTTGAATGTATCATAAGATGGGAATATCCATGTGTCCCTCCTGATTCAAAAGCAATGAATCAATCAGTTTTGTTTTCCTGATAGATGAAGTTTCCAGTTGATATAATCTCCAACTCTGAAGTTGAACCTCTCTGATTCGGGGGCATTTTTCAGGAGGAGGAGGTTAATCTAGCTGAAAATTCATATGCTTTTTTTTTCAGTTTGGTTTTCTTTGTAAGAATTCTTAGATAATAAAAATGGTGACTCATTTATTTAAAAGGTGCTCATAAAACGGGATAGTATATCTTACTCCTTGAGATATGATGTTTGGGACAATGCTGAATGATTGTAAAATTATTCTGATTCATTTACTCAAGATCTAATACTTATCTGTGCCAATGTGACATTTCATATTGATTAGTTTCTACTCCTTATAAGTGCTTAAAATATCACTCTTTAGAGATGGAGGCCATGAATTAAGCATTATAGTTTACATTTGAATTAAATTATTCTACAGTGTATCTAACTGGTTACTTATATATGGTAAGAGTAGTTACTTCTAGAGTCAAGGACCCTTTAGACTTGTTAAAAAATTAAACTGCTTACATATTTACAGTACTTACTTGAATTATTTTATGGTGTACTAGATGTACTACGGTGTACACTCATAATTCTACTTCTCAACAAACAAATTTGCCAAGTTCTGTGGAATATCTGCTTATTTATACATTCTGTTATCAAGTGAATATGATTAATTTGGAACATAGGTATCATTTGCATTTATTTTTGATGTTCAAATCCATAAGCCTGGCTTTCTGGAAAAATTTCTCTGTCATTTTCAGAGCATTACAAGAACTAAAGTGTTGAAAGAAGCAGAATAAAAAAAATGTCCCTACAAAATAATATTTAAGGCAGTAAAGAAATCAACTTTGAAATCAGATAAGCATCAGAGATAAGAAAGTTAACTGCATGCACATTTGACCTAGAAATCTAAAAGTCAATGAAAGAACAGCTGAGATTGACATCATGATGGAAGGCATCTGGCAAAGTATAGGCTGGACAGGTCTGACTGGAAGACCCCCAATTTGTGCATATAACTTTTATCCCAATCCTCAAACCATATCTACCCACAATATAGCAGAGCAAATCAAAATGTGTCTCTCTTTTCCTGGCTAAGGAGTTATGATTAACAAAGCTTTGTAGGTTAACAGAAGCTCTCTGTGTCTTCCAACAAATATGTAATTCCTGCATGAAACCTCAAAGTTAACAATAAAGCTTCAGAATTTTGACTGATGTTAAGTTTTAGTTCAGTTTTGTGGAATAAGTGATACTGCTGACAATCTTTCAGTTATACATCTCTCCACCTTCCTCCTGTTTCTTCTATCTTGGTTCCTTTCCTATGGAAAAAGTCAATATAGTAATGTACTTCCTAGGCAATCAATTGGGAAAATCAAGAAAGCTACACATTATTTCTATAGTGGAAGGATACTCTTGGACATTTTGTAACTAGCAAGTGCAAAATCCCATAGTCCATCAAGAATATTTTGCTAATATTGTTCTTGTAATGGTGTGGAAGAAATGTTTTTTTTTTTTTTTGAAAAGAATTTTATTGATTTTCTACAAACAAACAAGACAAACAAAACATTAAAACATCAACTCTCATATGTACATCCAGCATGTCGGTTGGTTCATCAGTTTTGTGCATTGATTTTGTAGTCTCAATTACAATTATGTTACATAACAACTCATATTGTCAATCCAAACTTATATATCCTAATATTGCTATTAAAAAAGAACAAAAACCTTTTGATTATACTTTTAATTATTCATGCTTTATGAGATAACAATACTTTAAACAGTTTATTCTGTAACAAATCATATATTCATTCCAAATCAACCCTAAAAACACTTTATAAATAGAGTGTCAAATAATAAAGACAAGATAAAAAGTAAAGATATTCCTTACTGTCTAACATTCTAAATATTCTATTATCGTATTCTATCATCTAGCCATTGATAAAAAAGATCCCAAATTTCATAAAATTGTTTATCTTCTTGCTCTCTAATTTCAAATGTCAATCTATTCATCTCAGCATATTCCAGTATTTTCTTAATAATTTCTTCCTGTAATGGTATTTTCTCATTCTTCCAGTTTTTAGTAAATACAATCCTAGCCACTGTTAATACATTTACAATCAGGTATTTCAAATCTTTACTATATGTATCAGGTAAAATTCCCAATAAAAATATCTCTGGTTTCAAGTCTATGTGTTTCTTTGTCATTTTTTCCAACCACATGCGAATTTTAGTCCAATATTTTCTGGTGTCCTCACAAGTCCACCACATATGGTAATATGAGCCAGGTATCTGATGACATTTCCAGCATTTTTCAGATTTGTTCTTAAACATTCTTGCTATTCTTGCCAGGGGAAAGTGCCACCTGTAAAACATCTTATACAAGTTTTCTTTATATGCTGTTGACATTGTCATTTTATAATTTTGAGAGCACAATTTTTGCCATTTCTCTAAATCAATCCCATATCCAAAATTCTTCCCCCAAACAATCATAGTTTCTTTAACTTATTCTTCCTCTAATTTAATTCCCAATAAATAACCATATATTTTTTTAATCACCTTCTCATCAGTACCCATCAAGATCTTATCTAAGTCATAGGTAACCGGACTGAATTTTCTTTTATATATACTTTTAGGCTCCCTTTGACTTTTTTATTTTTTTTAGGATAGAGGCTTCCTTTGGCTATTTTTTTCTTTTTTTTTGTATATATTAATTCTTTTTTCCGGTTGGGGCTGAGAAAGAGCATTAAGAAACTTTGTAACACTGCCAACTAGAGGCTTGAAAGTATTCTATTTGAATTGGAGAGAATTGCAAAAAGACCTCATCTCAAGGACTTTTTAACGTGATAAGATAGAGGGAGAGCACAGCAAAATATTATTGCAGGTGCTTTCCTGGACTGTTATCAACACTTGAGGTTTGGCTTTGAAGCTGCTGGAGAAGAGAGTCATAACAAGAGCCTTGGATAAATAACAAAGTGCAGTGTGTTTTCTTATATGTACCCCATTCGCCAGCTTTTTTTTTTAAATCTTAATTTTTAGTAATATTTTTATTTTTGCCTTTTACTTTAAAGGGAAAGCCTCAGAGTTTTTCTCTTTTCTTCTTTATTTTTTTTTCCTTTTTATTGGGACTTTTTTGCTTTTCATATTTATCTTTTTAGATTATTCTGTTGTCGTGGTTGATTTTTTTTTTTTTCTTCTTCCTTTTTTGGATTATTTTTTGGATTATTGAGATTTTTTAATTGGATTAAGGTGTGAAGAACCTGAAGGAACTTTTTGTTTTTTGTTTTTCTTTTTTCTCTTTTTGCTTTTTCCTTTTTCTTTTGCTCTTAATCAATATTATTATCTTTTGGATTTGTTTGTTTTTTCCTTTCTATTTTTTTCCTTTTTTATGGTGGACTATCTCGTAATTGGATTAGGGTCTAGAAGAACCTGAAGATCTTTCTTCTTCCTTTTTTTCTGTTTCTTCTTTGGTTTCGTGTTTTTTACTATTGGAGTTCTCCATTTTGGATTATAATTGGCTGCTCTACCAGTTGGGTTAAAAGTTAAGAAGAATTTGAAGTTTTGGAAACATTGAAATGAGCAAGAAACCAATACCATCTGGCATTGCTGCTTCTACCTCTGCTTCCCCACCAGCTGGAGGACAACGTTTAATTCAGACAATGTTGAAGCAAGATAAGGAACAAGAAAAAATAACTTTACAGTTACAGATGATCATGCAAGGAATTCAAGAACTTAAGACAAAATCAGATATTATTGAACAAAGAACAGGAAATATTGAACAAAGAACAGAAAATATTGAACAAAGAACAGAAAATATTGAACAAAGAACAGAAAATATTGAACAAAGAATAGAGAAGACTGATGAAAAAGTGGAAAATATTAAACAAATGATGGTTAAGTATGAGGAGAGATTCCAAAAAATTGAGGAAGAAGGAAAACAAAGAGAGAAGAAGATTGGAAATATTGATAGCAGATTAACAGCGGTCGAACAAGAAAAAGGTGGGATGTTGAGGTGGGAGATGGAAAGGTCAGAATTTTACCTCAGATTTCAAAATATAGAGGAGGAAAAAGGAGAAAATTTGGCAGCGGTAATGATAGAAATTTTGGCAGATGCTTTGGAAATTACAGAGGAAAAGATGATGGATGGAATAGATGAGATATATCGAGTCTATACAAGATATGCGATGAGAAATAAATTATCCAGGGAAGTCCATATTAGATTTACCAAAAAATCCATTAAAACGCAAATATTACAAGTAGCAAGAGAGAAAACACTGAAATACAAGGGTAAAGAGGTTGTGGTTTTAAAACAAATACCTAGAAGAGTGAGAGAGATGAGAAGAGAATATCGATTTCTGACCAAAATACTATTGGAAAACGAAGTGAATTATAGATGGCTGATTCCAGAAGGATTAATGTTTACGTGGCAAGAGCAGAGACATAGAATTGACTCAATTGAGAAAGCAGAACTTTTTCATGCAGAATTTTTTGGAGGAAGAAGAGAGGAAGCAGAGAAAGAGGCTTCATTAATTGAGTTTCAAGATGAACAACTGGAGACTGAAAAAGAGAAAGGAGCAATAGGGGGACAGATTGATAGTAAAGAACAGCGTGAAGTGAGATCCACTAGAGCTGTTAGACCTAAATATAAAGCATAATCATGGAGGAAAAAAAACTGATTACAATGAATATAAACGGACTTAATTCAGCTGTTAAAAGAAGGAAAACTTTTCATAAATTAGAGAAATTAAAATTTGATATAATTTGTTTACAAGAAGTTCACATTAAAAAACAACATGAACAATTGTTATTACAGCCAAAATTAGGGAAAACATTTACCTCTTTGACCCAATGTAACAAAAGAGGTGTGGTTTTATACATTAAAGAGGCTATTCCAGCAAAATTGATTTACTCGGATGAAGATGGAAGAGTATTAATGGTAGAAATAATGGATAATAATATAAAAATACTCTTGATTGCAATTTATGCTCCGAATGATAAACAAGAAGAGTTTTATAAAAAACTGCACATGAAAAAAATTGGACTGGACTATGTTAATATAATTATGATGGGAGATTTTAACGGAATTGTGGACAATAAACTGGACTATATAGCAACAACAACAAAGCAAAATAGAAAGGTTCTCCCAAGGTCCTTTTTTAGAATGACAGATGAATTAACTTTAAAAGATATTTGGAGAGAAAGAAACGTTAAAGCTAAACAATATACTTTTTATTCAAATAGACATTTATCATGGTCCAGATTAGATATGATTTGGATCTCAACAGAACTAATATCTAATATTAAAGAAACAAGCATTGAAATAAGTACCTGGGCAGATCATAGCCCAATGACAATTAAATGGAAGGGACAAAAAAAAAGATCGAGATGGACATTAAATAATACTATTTTAAAGGAGAAAGATTTTACACAATGGATGGAGAAGGAATTGGCTTTTTTCTTTAGAGAAAATAAAAAAGAAGATACTTCAACGCAAAATGTGTGGGACACTATGAAGGCATACGCTAGAGGTTTGATAATAGATTATACAAGAAAAAAGAATATTAGGAAAAGGCAAGCTTCTAAGGCCTTGGAAAATGAGTATAAAACTCTTGAAAAAGAATTACAGAAAATGCCACAGAAAAAGGATATTAAATTGAAGCTGGATATAACCAAACATAAAATGGAATTAATAGAGAAAGAAGAATTGGCACAGAAAATTAGAAACTCTAAACAGAATTATTTTGAAGATGCAAATAAACCAGGTAGATGGCTAGCATATAAATTGAGAAAAGAGAAGGAATCAAGAAAAATATTGAAGTTAATAGATGAACAAGGCCAAGTTTGTTATGGGAACAAGGAGAAAAAAGAAATTATCCGAGATTTTTATGGGCAATTATATAAACAAGAGAATATTGATGAAGGAAAAGTCAAACAGTATTCACAGGAAGCTAATTTACCAAAGATACCTAAAGAGACTGAAGAAATGCTAGAAAGCAATATAACAATGATGGAACTAAATGAAGCATTTAAGAGACAAAATAATGGGAAAGCTCCGGGCCCAGATGGGCTTCCAGTAGAATTTTATAAAACATTTCAAGAATTATTGAGCATCCCATTGTTAGAAGTTATGAATGAAGTTATGTTAAAAAAGATGATACCTAAAACATGGTCAGAGGCTTATATTACACTTATACCAAAGGAAGAGACTGACCCATTGCAAATTAAGAATTATAGACCTATTTCTTTATTGAATGCAGACTATAAAATTTTTGCTTCAATTTTAGCAGAAAGACTTAAAAAATATTTAAATAATTTTATTCACTCAGATCAAAATGGATTTCTGCCAAAGAGACAAATTAGAGACAATATGAGAGTAATCTTGGACACTTTGGAATATTATGAGGCTCATCCTGAAAAGCAAATGGCTTTGATATTCCTAGATGCTCAAAAAGCATTTGACAACGTCAACTGGAGATTTATGTTATTATTATTGGAGCAGATGGGTTTTGCTAAAAAATTTATTCAAGCAATAGAAGCTATATACAATAAACAGACAGCAAGGGTAATGATGGAGGGGGAACTTACAGATTTTATTAATATAAGGAAAGGCACAAGACAAGGATGCCCCCTATCTCCTTTGCTATTTGTGTTGACCTTGGAAGTCTTGAATAGAAATATTAGGGATGATAAAAGCATAAAAGGAATGAAAATTAAGAAGGAAGAATTTAAGCTACAAGCTTTTGCTGATGATTTAGCTTTTATTTTGGAAGATCCGATTGAAACAGCTCCAAAGTTACTGGAAAGGATAGAGTCATATGGAGAGGTGGCTGGTTTGAAAATAAACAAAGATAAAACAAAGATTTTGACAAAGAATATGTTATTGAGACAGAGAGAAGAATTGGCAGATCTTTTGAAAATTCAAGTTACAAATAAGGTTAAGTATTTGGGGATATATTTGACAACAAGATGTAGCACATTAAAGGAGAATAATTATATTAAACTTAAACAACAGATAACTACAGATTTGAAGAAGTGGGAAAACTTGCAATTGTCATTAATAGGGAGAATTTCAACAATTAAGATGAATATCTTGCCTAGAATTTTATTTTTGTTTCAAACAATACCAATTAGGCTTGGAAAAGACTATTTTGAAGATTTAAATAAAATTATGTTGAAGTTTATATGGCAAGGTAAAAAAGCGAGAATAAAGTTAAAGCTTTTGCAAGATGCTAGAATTAGAGGAGGTTTTGGTCTGCCTAATTGGGAATTGTATTATCAAGCTGCAAGTTTGATGTGGGTCAAAGAATGGATAACATTAAGGAAACATAGGTTGTTGACATTAGAAGGGCATGACTTGCTGTTGGGTTGGCATGCTTTTTTATGGTATAAGGGAACTAAAACACAGGGTTATTTTAGAAGACATTATGTACGGGAGTCTTTGTGGTTAAATTGGGAGAAGATAAAAAGACAATGTTATTTGAAAATTCCAGTTTGGTTATCGACCATTGAAGCATTTTCCTATCCTATAATTTACAAGAAGGAACAAACAGTTAGATATGGGGAACTTTTGGATGAAAAGGGTGAACTTAAATCGATCCAAAACTTAGAAGAACAAGGTATAAGGATGAGTTGGTTTTCATATGCACAAATACACTCAAGGTATGATGAAGATTCTAAAACGGAGGGATTTTATGATAAACAGACTGATTTAGATAAGATCTTGATGGGTACTGATGAGAAGGTGATTAAAAAATTATATGGTTATTTACTGGGAATGAAATTAGAGGAGGAACAAGTCAAAGAAACTATGATTGTTTGGGGGAAGAATTTTGGATATGGGATTGATTTAGAGAAATGGCAGAAATTGTGGTCTCAAAATTATAAAATGACAATGTCAACAGCATATAAAGAAAACTTGTATAAGATGTTTTCCAGGTGGCACTTTCCTCCGACAAGAATAGCAAGAATGTTTAAGAACAAATCTGAAAAATGTTGGAAATGTCATCAGATACCCGGCTCGTATTACCATATGTGGTGGACTTGTGAGGATGCTAGAAAATATTGGACTATAATTCGCATGTGGTTGGAAAAAATGACAAAGAAACATATAGATTTGAAACCAGAGATCTTCTTATTGGGAATTTTACCTGATATATATAGTAAAGATTTGAAATACCTGATTGTAAATGTATTAACAGCGGCCAGGATTGTATTTGCTAAAAATTGGAAGAATGAGAAAATACCATTACAGGAAGAAATTATTAAGAAAATATTGGAATGTGCTGAGATGAGCAGATTGACATTTGAAATTAGAGAGCAAGAGGATAAACAATTTTACGAAATTTGGGATCTTTTTTATAAATGGCTAGATGATAAAATACGATAATAGAATATTTAGAATGCTAGATAGTAAGGATTATCTTTATTTTGTCATTATTTTGCTATTTGCTATTATATTTATAAAGGATTTTTTAGGATTGATTTGATATGATTAGATGATTTGTTATAGAGTAAACTGGTTTAAAGTATTGTTAGCTCATTAAGCATAAATGATTAAAAATATAGTCAAAAATTTCTTTTTTTAGTGATATTAGGATATATAAGTTTGGATTGACAATATGAGTTGTTATGTAACATAATTGTAATTGAGACTACAGAATGAATGCACAAAAATGATGAACCAACTGACACACTGGATGTACATACAAGATTTGATGTTTTTATGTTTTGTTTGTCTTGTTTGTTTGTAGAAAATTAATAAAAACTTTTTCAAAAAAAAAAAAAAGATCTTATCTAAGTCAGTCTGTTTATCATAGAATCCCTCCATTTTAGAATCTTCATCATACCTTGAATGTATTTGTGCATATGAAAACCAATTCATCCTTATACCTTGTTCCTCTAAGTTTTGAATCGATTTAAGTTCACCCTTTTCATCCAATAGTTCCCCATATCTAACTGTTTGTTCCTTCTTATAAATTATAGGATAGGAAAATGCTTCAATAGTCGATAACCAAACTGGAATTTTCAAATAACATTGTCTTTTTATCTTCTCCCAGTTTAACCACAAAGACTCCCGTATATAATACCTTCTAAAATAACCCTGTGTTTTAGTTCCCTTATACCATAAAAAAAGCATGCCAGCCCAACAGCAAATCATGACTTTCTAGTGTCAACAATCTAGCCTTTCTTAATGTTATCCATTCTTTGACCCACTTCAAACTTGCAGCTTGATAATACAATTCCCAATTAGGCAGACCAAAACCTCCTCTAATTCTAGCATCTTGCAAAAGCTTTAGTTTTATTCTCGCTTTTTTATTTACCTTGCCATATAAACTTCAACATGATTTTATTTAAATCTTCAAAATAATCTTTTCCAAGCCTAATTGGTATTGTTTGAAACAGAAATAGAATTCTGGGTAAAATATTCATCTTAATTGTTGAAATTCTCCCTATTAATGACAATTGCAAGTTTTCCCATTTCTTCAAGTCTGTAGCTATCTGTTGTTTAAGTTTAATATAATTATTCTCTTTTAATGTGCTACATCTTGCTGTCAAATATATCCCCAGATACTTAACCTTATTCGTAACTTGGATTTTCAAAAGGTCTGCCAGTTCTTCTCTTCGTCTCAGTAGCATGTTCTTTGTCAAAATCTTTGTTTTATCTTTATTTATTTTCAAACCAGCCATCTCACCATATGTCTCTATCTTTTCTAATAACTTTGGAGCTGTTTCTAGCGGATCTTCCAGAATAAAAGCTAAGTCATCAGCAGAAGCTTGTAGTTTAAATTCTTCCTTTTTAATTTTCATTCCTTTTATGTTTTTACCATCCCTAATATTTCTATTCAACACTTCCAAAGTCAACACAAATAGCAAAGGAGATAGGGGGCATCCTTGTCTTGTGCCTTTTCTTATATTGATAAAATCTGTAAGTTCTCCCTCCATCATTACCTTTGCTGTCTGTTTATTGTATATGGCTTCTGTTGCTTGAATAAATTTTCTGGCAAAACCCATCTGTTCCAATAGTAATAACATAAATTTCCAGTTCACGTTATCAAATGCTTTTTGAGCATCTAGGAATATCAAAGCCATTTGCTTTCCAGGATGAGCCTCATAGTATTCCAAAGTATCCAAGATGACTCTCATATTGTCTCTGATTTGTCTCTTTGGCAGAAATCCATTTTGATCTGAGTGAATAAAATTATTTAAATATTTTTTTAAGTCTTTCTGCTAAAATTGAAGCAAAAATTTTATAGTCTGCATTCAATAAAGAAATAGATCTATAGTTCTTAATTTGCAGTGGATCAGCCTCTTCTTTTGGAATAAGTGTAATATAAGCCTCTGACCATGTTTTGGGTATCATCTTTTTTGACATAGCTTCATTCATAACTTCTAGCAATGGGATGCTCAATGATTCTTGAAATGTTTTATAGAATTCTGCCGGAAACCCATCTGGACCTGGTGCTTTCCCATTATTTTGTTTCTTAAGTGCTTCATTTAATTCCATCATTGTTATATTGCTTTCTAACATTTCTTCAATCTATTTAGGTATCTTCGGTAAGTTAGCATTCTGTAGATACTGTTCAACTTTTCCCTCATCAATATTCTCTTGTTTACATAGTTGCCCATAAAAATCTCAAATAATTTCCTTTTTCTCCTTGTTACCATAACAAACTTGGCCTTGATCATCTATTAGCTTCAGTATTTTTCTTGATTCCTTCTCCTTTCTCAATTTATATGCTAGCAATCTGCCTGGTTTATTTGCATCTTCAAAATAATTCTGTTTAGAATTTCTAATTTTCTGTGCCAGTTCTTCTTTCTCTATAAATTCCATTTTATGTTTAATTACATCCAGCTTCAATTTAATATCTTTTTTCTGTGGCATTTTCTGTAATTCTTTTTCAAGTCTTTTATACTCATCTTCCAAGGCCTTAGAAGTTTGCCTTTTCCTAATATTCTTTTTTCTTGTGTAATCTATTATCAAACCTCTAGCATATGCCTTCATTGTATCCCAAACATTCTGCATTGAAGTATCTTCTTTTTTATTTTCTCTAAAGAAAAAAGCCAATTCCTTCTCCATCCGTTGTATAAAATCTTTTTCCTTTAAGATAGTATTATTTAATGTCCATCTTGATCTTTTTTTTTTTTGTCCCTTCCATTTAATTGTCATTGGGCTATGATCTGCCCAAGTACTTGTTTCAATATTTGTTTCTTGAATATTGGATATTAATTCTGTTGAGATCCAAATCATATCTAATCTGGACCATGATAAATGTCTATTTGAATAAAAAGTATATTGTTTTGCTTTAACATTTCTTTCTCTCCAAATATCTTTTAGTTAATTCGTCTGTCATTTTAAAAAAAGATTTGGGGAGAGTCTTTCTATTTTGCTTTGTTGTTGTTGCTATATAGTCCAGTTTATTGTCCACAATTCCATTAAAGTCTCCCATCATAATTATATTAACATAGTCCAGCCCAATTATTTTCATGTGTAGTTTTTTATAAAACGCTTCTTGTTTATCATTCGGAGCATAAATTGCAATCAAGAGTATTTTTATATTATTGTCCATTATTTCCACCATTAATACTCTTCTGTCTTCATCCGTATAGATCAGTTTTGCTGGGATAGCCTCTTTAATGTATAGAACCACTCCTCTTTTCTTACATTGAGTCAAAGAAGTAAATATTTTCCCTAGTTTTGGCTGTACTAACAATTGTTTATGTTGTTTTTTAATATGAACTTCTTGTAGACAAATTATATCGAATTTTAGTTTCTCTAATTTATGAAAGGTTTTCCTTCTTTTAACAGCTGAATTGAGTCCATTTATATTCATTGTAATTAGTTTTTTTTCTTCCATGATTATGCTTTATATTTAGGTCTAAAAGCTCTCATGGATCTCACTTCATGCTGTTCTTTACTATCCACCTGTCCACCTACTGCACCTTTCTCTTTTTCAGTCTCCAGTTGTTCCTCTTGAAACTCAATTAATGAGACCTCTTTCTCTGCCTCCTCTTCTCTTCTTCCAAAAAATTCTGCATGGAAAAGTTCTGCTTTCTCAATTGAGTCAATTCTATGTCTCTGCTCTTGCCACGTAATCTACTGTCAATATTTCCAATCTTCTCCTCTCTTTGTTTACCTTCTTCCTCAATTTTTGGGAATCTCTCTTCATACTTCACCATCATTTGTTTAATATTTTCCACTTTTTCATCAGTCTTCTCTATTCTTTGTGCAATAGTGTCTGATTTTGTCTTGAGATCTTGAATTCCGTGCATAATCATCTGTAAAATTACTTTTTCTTGTTCTTTATCTTGCTTCAACATTGTCTGAATTAAACGTCCTCCAGCTGATGGGGAGGCAGAGGTAGAAGTAGAAACACCAGATGATATTGGTTTTCTGCTCATTTTAATGCTTCCAAATCTTCAAATTCTTTTTAACTTTTAATCCAACTGGTAGAATAGCCAATTATAATCCAAAATGGAAAAATCCAATGGTAAAAGGCCCAAAACTAAAGAACAAAAAGGAAAAAAGGAAGAAGAAAGATCTTCAGGTTCTTCTAGACCCTAATCCAATTACGAAGTAGTCCACCATAAAAAATGAAAAATAGAAAGAAAAAAAAAACCCAAAATAATAATATTGATTAAGAAAAAAAAGAAAAAAGAAAAGAAGAAATTCCTTCAGGTTCTTCACACCTTAATCCAATTGAAAAGTCTCAATAATCAAAAAGAAAAACAGAGTGGTCCAAAAACATGGATAGAAAAAGCAAAAGGATCCCAGTAAAAATAAGGAGAAAGAAAGAAAAATAAAGAAAAAGCTCTGAGGCTTTCCCTTTGAAATAAAAAGCAAAAATAAGAATATTACTAGAATTGGAATTTACAAAGAGGCTAGTGAGTAGCGGTATCACAAGTAAAGGAAAAAAATATAAGAAAGCACACTGCACTTTATTTAGTTGTCCAAGGCTCTTATTATGATTCTCTTCTCCACCAGCTTCAAAGCCAAGCCTCGTGTGTTGAAATATTGATAAGAGTCCAGGAAAACACCTGTAATAATATTTTGCTGTGCTCTCCCTCTATCTTATCACATTGAAAGGTCCTTGAGAAGGAGTCTTCTTACAGTTCTCTCCAATTCAAATAAAATATTTTCAAGCCTCTAGTTGGCAGTGTTACAAAGTTTCTTAATACTCTTCCCACCCACCCCCCAGCCAGAAAAAAAGGATAATTTATACAAAAAGAAAAAAGAAAAAAATAGCCAAAGGGAGCCTCTATCCTAAAAGAAAATTAAAAAATCAAAAGGAGCATAAAAATATATGTAAGAGAAAATTCAATCTGGTCACCTACAAAGTCACACTAAAGTCCCCCCCCCAAAAAAAAAGTAAGAAAAAGGAAAAAAATTCCAAGCCTCAATTTGACATCACTTTAAAAAACGCTGCTCACACAGTTTTTGTCAAAAAAAAAAACAACAAAAAAAAAACACCTCACAGGTTTCTTCTCTATTCAGGGTGCCTTTCAAATCTCAGCGAATTTACAACACAAAAGAAGTTTCTCACCCAGCCGACACACTTTCACTTCCAGCCACTTTTTTTCCGGAGCTGTCCCGACTTCAGCAGCTATGGGGACTGCCCTCTGCCGCCAGCAAAAGGGCTTCTCCCGGATCAAACCAGAGATTTTGCGATATCCCTGGGATCCTGGGACTATGCCCTTCACGATCACCATCTCTACAGGACGGTTTAGGTCCGTTGGGACCAACCAGGGGCGAAAATATCAGCTGTGATCTCAGAGCCCCGAGATTGCAGCTGTATTGCCAAAACGAAGCTCCGCCTTCTTCATGGTGTGGAAGGAATGTTTGAGAACATTGCCTCCCCATAAAATTGAATAAGTGTAGTTAAAAGATTGTCGACAACATGCTTGACTGATGGAAAGAAAAGGAAAGATGGAAGGGAAGGGTTAGAAAAGGAAAAGGAAAGGGAAAGGGAAGGAAAAAGTAAGTTATATGAGTTAGTTATATAGAGCAACCTAGTGAATATTTTTGTGATATACTGTAGAAACCTCCCTACCCCAAGTATTTCTCTCTAGTTTTGTAAACAGACATTCATTAAATATCCTTCTCTTATATTTCTATAGATAGAAGATTAATGCATTGATTGATAATTGCATTTTTTGTTTATACATGTATTTGTGCTATATATGAATATATGCAGCTGCCATTGATTTTTAGTGGCAGAAATGTGGTTTGAAAAAAGACCATGGTTGTAAGTCAACTTGTCATTTTTAATAAAATAGAATTGAAGGCTATTAATTGAACAAAAACAGTCCTATGTCTACCTAAAGGTAAGTGTTACTGATTTACTGATCATTGGTGCCTACCTCTGTTGTGAACGCGGTGTTGTGAATGCATAGGGCTTAATAAAGATATCTTGAGCTTTGAGTCAAGTGCAGGGTTCTGGCCCTGCACTTCTAATTAGCTGTTAATGGCAGGATCAGATTGGCCCGTTCCGGGGAATCCGATTGGCCATTAACGGAGTGTTCTATTGGTTAAGGGAGCTAGTGCTCCTTGATTGTTATTGGTTAGTAGTTATTGGGTTGTCTATATAAGGAGGGCTATCACTGCCATTGAGTAGAGCAGTCACTATGTAAATAAAGAGCTGAAGTTCACCGTTCCAGAGGCTCGTCTCCATTCTTTCTCGCCCATGCTCCATACTTAACACTGGAGACGAAGGTGGGATATGGAGATGTCTGAGCCGACTGAACTAAGAAGAAACACCGAGCACGTGACTGACGGCGCTACACGACGGAACCATGTCCGGCATCGTCGTACCACCTGCTCCATTCGATCCAGTGCAGGAGGACTGGGAGTCCTACATGGATCGTTTCCAAATGTTTTTGGAAACTAACAATTTAAAGGATGCCACAGCCGGGAAGAAACGGGCGGTATTCCTAACGCATTGCGGTCCAACCATATTTAAGATGGCTAAAGCACTAGCCAAACCTACAGAAGTGAAGACGATGGACTGGGACGACCTCGAACCCCTACTAAGAGCTCATTACGCACAGACTGTGCCCACGCTCGTGAGACGGCACAAGTTCTATCAGAGAAACCAGCAAAAAGGAGAAAACGTCGCCGATTTCATAGCAGACCTCTGAAATCTGGGAGGCCTCTGAGGATTTGCCGATTTGGAAGAGGCACTGAGAGATCAAATAGTTCTGGGATTAGATGCACCAGGCGTGCAGAGCAAGTTGATGGCAAAAGGCGACATGAGCCTTGCCGATGCCATCGCCGATGCTAATGCAGCAGAAGCAACTAGGAAGTCAGCTGCACAATTACGCCGCAACCGTGCTCCGGTACACCAACTGACAAGCGAAATCTTACCCAAGTCAGAAGGGCAGCTTTCAATGACACACCACGAGGACCTCTCTTTGTCATCAGACAGTGACAAAGAAGAGGTCCATCAACTGCGGTCCGACTGGGACCACCACCCGAAGTCCCAACGCCCTTGTGCTGGCTGTGGAGCCAACCATGCCAGGTCCGAATGCAAATTCCGCAATGCGCTCTGCCATGAGTGCGGGAAGAGAGGCCACATTGGACGGGTCTGCCGAAGAGTACAAGGACCCGGCCAGGCCTCAAAAGGGGCTAACTATCGCCAATCAACAGGAAACTGTCCTGTAAGGCAAGAACCAGTAAACCACTCCTACAGAAACCGAGTTTTACAGCGAGAAGAGGCTCACCATACTATCACTATCGGTCACGCCTCTGCCTTGGATGCCAAGAAAATCCGAATTACAGTGGCCATCGAGAACCAGCCTTGCCACATGGAAGTCGACTCTGGATCGTCTCTCTCGATGGTGTCCTGGAAGACCCTCAAGCAACTCATCCCCATGATCCAGCGCCAAGACCTCCGTTTCCAAAAACTTATTCTTAAGGACTATCAAGGGAATCGAATCCCTGTTGTTGGTTCCTGCCGAGTCCGGGTCTCATTCAAGAAGCACACAGCGTACTTACCGCTAACTGTGATCGACAAAGATCAGCCTAGTCTGCTAGGTCTCTCATGGTTCACGCCACTTGGAATTGAAATGGCAGGCATCAACCGAATCAGCGGAAGTGACTGGGAGGAGGACCTCATCCATGAATTCAAGGACATCCTTGCAGAAAATTTAGGCGAGTACAAGGGGACCCCAATATCGTTCAGCCTTAATCCAAAGATAGCTCCCATCCGCCTTAAGCCCCATCGAGTTCCATTTGCCTTAAAGCTGAAAATCGATGAACAACTCGATAAACTAATAGCTCAGGGGGTGCTAGAACCTACTGATCACTCCCCCTGGGAAACCCCAATCGTAACACCCATTAAGCCAGATCGTTCAATCCGAATTTGTGGGGACTACCGGGCCACCCTGATCCATGCCCTACAGCAAAATGCATATCCGGTGCCGGTGGTGCAGCATCTCCATTTCCTGGGGGGCGGAAAAGTCTTTGCTAAATTAGACTTAGCTCAGGCATATCAGAAATTACCTGTTGATGAAAAGATGGCACAGGCACAAATGATTGTGATGCACCGAGGTGCCTTTAAATGTACCCGGCTCCAATTCAGAGTCAGTGTAGCCCCGGGAATTTTTCAGAGCCTTATGGAGAGGCTACTACAAGGGATTAAAGGCATGGTCCCCTACTTTGACGATGTATTTATTGCTGCACCTACAAAAAAAATCTTACGGGATCGTTTAAAGTTGGTCCTACAAAAATTCCAAGACGCCGGTCTTAAAGTGAAAAAGAATAAGTGTAAATTGTGTACATATAGTGTTGAGTTTTTAGGGCTCCTAATTGACAGTCAGGGTATTCACCCTACTGACAGTAAATTAAGAGCAATAAAAAATGCTCTCAGGCCTCGGAACAAGGCTGATCTCCAGGCGTTCCTAGGCCTCATCAACTTTTATAATGTATTTCTACCACATAAAGCAACTGTTGCTGAGCCGTTACATCGTTTGCTAGACAAGAAAGCAAATTGGTTATGGGGTCATAAAGAAGAACAGGCATTCTGTAATGTAAAAAAACTACTGACTTCTGACTCTGTACTCATGCAGTACAATGAGACTTTGCCGTTAAATATCACATGTGATGCTTTGCCTTTTAGAGTGGGTGTCTTTCTGAGCCATATACTGCCAAATGGTAACGAAGCCCCTGTTGTATATTTTTCAAAGACACTTTCAAAAACTGAGCGAAATTATGGCCAAATCGATAAAGAAACCCTCACAATTGTATCGGCCGTTAAAAGATTTCACGAGTACGTGTATGGCCGGGCTTTTCCTATTGTGACTGACTATAAACCGTTATTGGGGATAATAGCTGGAGATAAGCTGACTCCCTACATATTATCCCCCAGGATGACTCACTGGTCAGAATTCTTGGCTGCTTATAATTATCGTCTGCAATACCGCCCGGGGAAAGCCATTCCCCATGCCGACGCATTGAGCCGAGCACCGCTTCCAGAGACTCTCAACGATCCTGCACCAATGGTAACCACGTTACAAATTGAAACACTCCACTCGCTGCCATTAACCGCCCGAGATATCGCGAGAGAAACCAGACGCGACCCCACCTTAGCGCGAGTCCTAGGCTGGGTAGAACGCGGATGGCCATTGGACCAATTATCGGATGACTTCACACCATTCAAGACTCGACAAACAGAGTTGTTCTCTCAAAAAGGCTGTGTCATTTGGGGCGAGAGAGTCGTTATCCCAGAACGACTCCAAAAAGCGCTGCTGAGAACCTTGCACGATGGCCACCCCAGTATTGTGCGGATGAAAGCCCTTGCACGAAGCTACGCATGGTGGCCGGGCATCGACAAGCAAATCGAAAGTTGGTTTAAAGCTTGTCATGGATGCCAGGAAGTGAGCAACGCCCCACCAAAAGCCATCCCTACCAAATGGGAGACACCACGGGGACCCTGGTCCCGTATTCACCTGGACTTTGCGGGGCCAACCAAAGGCCACACCTTTCTTCTAACCGTCGACGCCTACTCGAATTGGCTCGAGATTCACCGCATGATGAACACAACCACTGAAGCGGTTATCAAAAAATTGGAAAGACTATTTGCAACCCACGGATTACCAGACGTTCTGGTATCCGACAACGGGCCCCAATTTACCGCGCTGTCCTTTGAGCAGTACCTGGCTGACCACGGCATCTGACATGTGCTCTGACATGACCTCGCCTGCGCACCCTGCGACCAGTGGCAGGGCTGAGTGCATGGTCCAATTTGTTAAGAAAACCTTGCAGAAATTAGACTATGATAACATCGACGATAAAATCAACCGAATCCTTTTTCTACAACACATCATACCTCATAGCGTCACCAACAAAATTCCAGCCAAACTGCTAATGGGACGAAAACTCCGCTCCCACCTTGACCGGTTACACCCAGCTTATGAACCGGAAAAACCACTAGGATCCAGCGGCCGATGTCGTGCCTTCCAGGTAGGCGATTTGGTATATGCTAAAAACCTATCGGGCGATCTGCTGTGGGTAGAGGTGACAGTAGTTTGTGTAACCGGCCCGAGATCCTACCTTGTACAATGCATTGACGATAGACTATGGAAATCCCATATCGATCAATTACGATCACAGCTCTGGTCAGGCTTTTCTGAACTCCCTTATGACCAAACTGAGGGCGGGAGAGATACGGAAGAAGACGAATTGCAATTAGAAGAAAACCCGTTCGAAGGGAACAATGGCGAAATAGAGACACAGGAATTGGAACCAGAGAAGGGAATAGATTCACCTCAGGGAGTTGCCAAAGATATTGGTGAGGACGGAAACATGAACTCTGAACCAGAGGCAACCCCGTTGCCAAACAACGATCTACCTCAGCGAGATTGCAGCCAAATGACACAGCGAAAATCAAAAAGACTAATAAAGCAACCGTCCTACCTAAAGGACTATGTAACTGCGCCCTGTAAACAGAAGCCAGGGGAAGGGGTGTTGTGAATGCATAGGGCTTAATAAAGATATCTTGAGCTTTGAGTCAAGTGCAGGGTTCTGGCCCTGCACTTCTGATTGGCTGTTAATGGCAGGATCGGATTGGCTCGTTCCGGGGAATCCGATTGGCCATTAACGGAGTGTTCTTATTGGTTAAGGGAGATAGCGCTCCTTGATTGTTATTGGTAAATAGTTTTTGGGTTGCCTATATAAGGAGGGCTATAACTGCCATTGAGTCGAGCAGTCACTATATAAATAAAGAGCTGAAGTTCACTGTTCCAGAGGCTCGTCTCCATTCTTTCTCACCCATGCTCCATACTTAACAACCCCTTTGTAAAATCTTCTCATTCATGAATTAAATTTTGCTAGAATGAAGCTCCCTATTGTTTCCAAGCATGACTAATAGTTTCAAAAAACTGCACTGAAAAAGGGGGCTACAGAAAACACTGTTAGCAATTTTGCTGAAATCAATATTAAATAGATATTAAAAATATTTATAATCCACTAAATTTAAAGAAGCTAATTTATTTTAAAGAGCCCACCTCTATATGCTTATTTATAGACTAGTGCTTATTAACAATTTATACCTAAGATTTAAATGAATTCATCAGGAAAATAACCTTTTCATATTGCACTATGAATATACACAGTATTCTCATAATTCATAAATTCCAAATAAAATATGGGTACAAACAAAGGATAAGGCAGGTGCTCTTTTTATTAAAGGATTCATTATGCCTGTATAGAGTGGTAATAGAAAGTTACCCATTGATATTTGCTATGCAATGTTTGTGAACTGTCGGCTCCAACATCAAATTTATATTTGTATATTGAGGCAAGAAAGATTAATGGCCAAACTCTATACAAAATTAGGTTTTTTGTATCAGAATATTATTTTCTACCAAAGTGGCTTTGTGATATAACTTACTAATAGTCTTTAATCTTGAAAAATCAGGTTTCTAAAACCTTAGGGAAAGCTTCTGCTGATTCAAGTTTCAAGGAAAGCTTCAAGTTCTCCTTTGAAGACAACCATGCTGTATTTGAATACAGCTGGAACAGCCTATCTGTTGTCCTTCAGATATTTTGAATTTATATTTCTACTAACATCAAGAATCATAGCCAACAGAAAAAAAAAAAACACCTCTGTAAAATCTCTAGCACAAAACATCTGGAGCACCAGATTAGGATAATAAGAATTATGGGGGATGGGGGTAGATCTTGCAGACTTATCTTTTCTCATTTCCATTTATAGAGGTTAGTTGTGAAGAGAATTGAATAACCTATAGTTACTGAAATGAGAAGACAATCAGTGCTGTGAATTTGAAGTGTAAGAGTCAGTGATGAGCTAGGAATGAGAAATGCATTGTATTTAGTACATTCCTAAGGTATTTAGAACTGCTTGGTTATACTATAATCCTCAACATAAGACTTCCAATTTGAGTTAGATTTTTTTTCTGATTAGACCCACTTATATTAAATTAACAAATGAGCATGACATATTATATTTATAGCTTCCTAGTCAAGCAACCACACAATCATAAACCTTATGAATTAAACACCATTTCAAGCCACTTGACACAGACTCTATCTATTGGAAGGTATCCACTGAAATGTGATCATTTATTCAATTTACATAAGGGATTGTTCACATATTCCTTTGCAAGTGGACTATAAAGAACCTGGGAATGTATACATTAGATGTTGGAGGAAATCTGACATATTTACTTAACTCTAGATGTTTATAAACCATTTGTCATATTTGTCATTTCATGGTCTTCCTGCTACTAACACTCAACCCATTTCAGATCACTTTGATTCCTAGAAGATGCATACATATCCTGCCATTATTGGGTGATCATTCAAATATGATCCACACAAGCAAATCAGGGTATGACACACCCCAGTCTGCAGTGTAATGAAATTGTTCATCATTCTGGGTATGGATGCTTTTGCCTTCAAAGGGCTAGCAGATTTCTCATTGTGAACAGAATATGAATCAGACTTTTGGCACTAATGACAGATCTGATTTATTAATAATAATTATTCTGGACACCAATGTCTGCAGATAATATGGTGGGAAAGTGGGGAAAAATAATATTCCCTGAGGCAAAGGAAGGGAAGGGTATCAACTCTGAAGCTGACCTGGCTGATGCCATTTTTCTCCTGCCTCATAGTTGCCATGAACATTGAAAGAGGGAAGGGAGGCGGGGGAAGAAGATAGACCAGCTACCTATCAAAACAAAAAAGTTTTCCTGTGGGAACCAAGGTCATCCCAACAGATGGCAGAGGAGTGACCAAGCAGCCTTCCAGCTATCTTCATAGGACAATGTGATCGGTAACAACTGGGGAGGGAGTATTTGTTTTTTTCATTAGGGGAAAGATCACGGGAACTTTTAGAGTTGGTTTTCACAGCTGTGCTGATAAGGTGTGTCCAAAAAACATGTTCTTTGAGGAATCTACCTGCCTTGGAGTTCTGCTCTTGGTGGATGCATTACTTAGATCTTTGATAAAGGGAAGGAATCTTTTTTAAACCTCTCAAAAAAAAGGTCTAAAATTCACTGGGTCATCAGCTTCATCTCAAGGGACAGGTGATTTGAATATTCCTACAACATTTTGCAAGGAGCAAGAAAGTGTGGATGCTATGGGTAGGAAATAGGTGTCTCTTCTCATTTATAAGGTCATTAATCAGAATGGAAAGATCTGGAAGCAGGAAGATGCTACCTTTACATTCACACCTTCTTCTTCCTAAAATGTAAACAGTTACACATTTTTGTTGAAAAAAATATCCAAGTGAATCTGAACTTGGATAAGCTATTCCTCTCTGTATTTCCTTTTTCCTGTAATGTCTGTAAAAGAAGCTTGATATTACATAAAGTGGAGGCATAGGTGAGATCCATGTTTCTATCTTACCCCCTGTCCTCTTTCCCTTCAAAAGAAATACATTTTCGAATATCAGTTTGAATCTTCCAATTACAGGTCTTCCATTCCATTAGTGTTCTTCCAGTCCTCTCCTTCAAATAAAATTAATAACTAGCTGAAAGTTGACAGTGCAATTATATGCATTGCTGGTCAGAAATATGTCCCTTTGGGCTATCATCAAGTATAAGACAAATACTGATTCCCAAAAGACGGGTTGAAAAAAGCACAGTGACGGTGGAAGAATTTATTGATAAGGGAAAAAAAAGTGCATCAGTTCTGTTCAGGGGGCTATGTATATACAACTTGTTTAATTACGTCATGGGGGATTGGCATATCATATGATTAGCCTAATTTACCAAGTTATAGACGGAGAGCACTAATTCAATGTGGGGAGTGGGTTTTAGCTTGAAACAATGGAACAAATGATACAAAATCCCTGTTCAGGGAAACTTTTCTTAATCTAATTACTTTCTTTTAACTGCTAAAGAAAATTGGACTTTAGAAGAAATATTTAGTGAAATTAGCCACAAAATAACTTTTTGCAGGAGATACTGCATTAGCACTAAATTTAAAATAAGGAAAGTCCATACAGCTGCAGGGCCTTGTATCACCTCCCACATACCCTGTAACAACAAACTGTTTCTTTTCTGTGATGTGAAATTTTGATGGTTCATGCTTTGGGTAAGTCATAATACAGCTCATTAGGTTTTGGCAAAACATGTTGTGTCAACCAACTGTTGTAGTTTATAACCCATGATTAATGTTTTATTGCATTATGTGAATTTAGCATGATTATTCTATCAACCATAATAACAAAAAAGTAAAGCATTGATCTTAATTGCTGGTGTAAGCATAGGTGATCCATGTATATTGTATTTTTTCAACACTCACAAAATGGCATTATCAAAATGTGATCCTGAAACAGCAATTACAATAAAGAGTGATTTAAAAACAGAAAAGATCCATCAGATAATCCACCCCACAGTATGGAGTTGGAGGCATCACAAAAATATTCACTCTTGCCCAACTCATCTTTCTGTTTGCTTATGTATTACATTATTTCCAACCACAATCAATTCAAATCTCAGCAGTTTTCTGGATCATAAGCTAAGCAGCCTCCAATAACAAATTTATTTTTGTTGTTTTAAGCAGTAGAATAAACATTCACTTTAAAAAAAGTCACCATAATGGTCACTTAGTCAATGCTATTCACTTTAAAATAAAAATGGGAAAATTATTCAAGCATTTCTGAAAACATTAAGCCCCAATCCCTGAAGAGAGTATAAACATTCACAGATGCAACATGACAAAGTATTTTTTTAAGTACCAGTGGATTGACCGATTTTCTTTTTGCTGTCTAAGCCTCCTAACAGTGAGCTGTTTATTCAAAATGTGCAGTTTAACTGGAACCTGTATCACATTAAAGCTTATAGTGAATTTAGTTTCTTTCCCTTTGGAAATTGGAACTTCTCTTGCTGGGGTTTAACCAGAGGGAGCAATATTTCATGGTGTATCAAAACACAGGGTGATGGTATAATTCATTGAAATTAAGTGCTGATTTCCAACATTTTCAAAGTTTCACATCTGTTCTCAGCTGGAACAGAAAGCACCAGAGACTTTTATTCCACAAAGCAGTCAACCTGAGCCACATATTAGAGTTTCTCCTTTACATTTCCAAATATAAACATAATAGGACTGCCATCCTTAGAAATGAAGACAAGGTATAGTAGGCCACCTCTATTGTGCCTTTTGACAATATGGTGCAGCTCCTCCAACAATTTGTCTCTTATTTTGATGTGTACTTAGTTGCTGCCTTATTTGCACACATATATCATTCAAAAGAGATAGATAGATAGATAGATAGATAGATAGATAGATAGATAGATAGATAGATAATAAACAGAATCACTAGATAAACTATTTCATTTTAGCAAGAGAACAGATGTTTGACAATCCTATGCAAATTCAAGTCAGAATCTTTCTCTTTCTCATCTCTCTCAATCTCTATCATCTATCATCTATCTATCTATCTATCTATCTATCTATCTATCTATCTATCTATCTATCTAGTATCTATCCATCACCTATCATTTATCTATCTGTCTCTATTATCTCATTTCTATCTTGTCTCTGTGTCTCTTTCTCTATTTTAGTGCAGAGAAAGAGAGAGAGAGAGAGAGAGAGAGAGAGAGAATTCTGTGTGCATGTGCATGCCAACCTGCCACTCATGCAAGTTGAGTTCCATGCATGGGTACATACATGCTGGCCCATCTCATACGGAGGTAAAATTCCAGTTGTGTGCCAGCCAACTGCCCATACAGCCCAGTTAAGAAGAGGCCATGACCTGGTAATTGGAGACTGGATTCCTGTGTATAGGTAGTAATAAAAAAAAAAAAATCTTCAGTGCTTTGAAAAGTAGTTATAGTTACAGATTGTAGATACAATCTGCTTTAGTCTGACAAAATTCTATTTTTAGGTGAACAACAATAAATTAACTACTCAGAAGTAGTTCTGTGTGTCATTCTTGGCTCTGTGGATCTCACAGCTTCTGTATCAATGCTGGGAGAGAAAAAAGGAACAAACCTCTAATTTGCTATGTGATGTCTTACCTTTTTCAGAATGTTCCACCAGCAGCAAATTTGAGGTGGTATAGTAATGAAAACATAGCCATTTTGTGTGCAGTGGCTAGAGGGCTTTCCTTTATATAATTGAAATACAAGAATGTTTTAATTTGTGCTCTTAGTTAACAGTTCTAATTTTCAGGGTGATTAATCCTTAGGACTGGAAAGTCATGCAGTAGAAACACATCAATTATGTGGCATACAACACGAGCCAACTTATAGTAATTGAACTAAAAGCATTTAAATCAGATGGATGGACAGATGTTTTGCAATCTAGTTCTCATTTGGTCTTGTTTCTCTCTTATTGGACACACCAAATTGTTCTGTACACTCATTTGCATTCTTGAAACCCCGCGCTTTGATTGGCCAAAGCACTGGGTGATCTGATTGGTTTAGCGAGCTGTGCTGATTGGCCCGCTGAGAATCTCCCACGATTGGTGGAAACGAATCGTGGGAGATTCAAAGTGGTGCCATTGGCTGCAGCCGCGGCTGCTTGAGAATAAAAAGCCGCTGTTTTTCCCTCGGAGCCAGATCGGTTCCGGGGACTAAACAAAGAGCTGAAACCCTAGTCACCGCCTCCTGGTCTCTTTGCCGACGGACACGACACTGGCGACGAGGATGGGATGCCGAGTCTGAACCCCATCGAGCACGTGTCCGACGGAAGCAAGACCGAAGAGATGGCCAGCATCGCTCCGCCCGCGCCCTTTAATCCCGCTAGCGAGGACTGGGAATCCTACATGGACAGATTCCTCATGTTCCTCGAATGCAGCAACATGAAGGACGCCACTGGGCCGAAAAAATGAGCCGTCTTCCTGACACACTGCGAGCCCGCAGTGTTCAAGATGGCGAAAGCCCTAGTGAAACCCGCTGACATCATAGGGATGGACTGGGCCGACCTCGAACCTTTGCTCCGCAACCACTATGCCCCCACCATGCCCACCCTCATCAGGCAGCACAATTTCTACCAGCGGGACCAGAGACCGGTCGAAAGCATCAGTGACTTTATTGCAGAGCTGCAGAACCTAGGAGGCATGTGCGGATTCTCCGACATGGACAAGGCCCTACGGGACCGAGTCGTGCTCGGACTTCGGGATCCAGTCCTACAGAGTCGGCTGATGGCCAAAGGCAACATCACCCTCGCCGACGCCATCGCTGAAGTCACCGTAGCAGAGGCCACCCGGCAGTCAGCAAACTGCATGCGGAGATCGGACGCAGGGGACCGCACCGCGACCACCAATACTGGACGGGTGACCGAGGACCAACCGGAAGCAAGTCACCGTGAGACCACCACCCACCATGGCAAATTCCACTCCGCCTCCGACACCTTGGACGAGGAGGAGAAAATCCACCGGCTCCAGGCAGGACACGACCAGTGCAGTCGGCAGGTTCGTAAGTCGGGGACCGCATGTGCCGGTTGCGGAGGTGACCACCCTAGATCTGAGTGCCGTTTCTTCGATGCAGTCTGCCAGCACTGCGACAAAAAGGGTCACATTGCCCACGTCTGCCGATTAAAGAAAGCCTACAGCCCCAGATGGCGGGACCACAGCGAGCGGAGATGGGACAGCACGCCCCCCAGAACCAGAAATCGCCCAGCCGATAGCCGATGGAACCGAAGCGGGAGAACCCGATGAGGTGGCGAGACCCGGCGGAAGGAGGAAACCCACCAGATGGTCATCATCGGCCACGTATCTACCACCGATGCCTGAAAAGTCTACGTGGAGGTAGGCATCAAAGGCGAGCCATGCAAAATGGAGGTGGACTCCGGGTCCTACCTCTCCATGGTCGCCTGGCAAGAGATCAAACGCTTGGTGCCTACCATCCACAAGAAGGGACTGGAGAACCAGAGACTAATCATCAAAGACTACCAGGGAAACCGCATCCCGGTAGTTGGAACTGGACAATTCAAAGTGACATTTGCATTGCAAAGCTTCCCCTGATGATCGTGGACCAAGACCGACCCAGCCTTTTGGGACTGCAATGGTTCGCACCGCTCGGCATCGAAGTCACGGGCCTCAATCACATCGCCGAGATTGATTGGGAGCAACAACTGGCACGGGACGTCCAGGAAGTGTTCGACGGCACCCTAGGCAAGTACCGAGGGCCCCCCATCTCCTTCAGCCTAGACCCTAACATTCCCCTGAGGCGGGTACCTTTTGCACTCAGGCCAAAAATTGACGTGCAAATTGACAAGCTCATTAAGCAAGGGTTCCTACAACCAATAGACCATGCCCGGTGGGAGACTCCAATAGTCACCCCAGTCAAGCCCGATGGGTCAGTGAGAATCTGCAGGGACTATAAGGCCACCCTAAATTGCGCCTTGCAACAAAGCGCCTACCCCGTCCCAGTAGTGCAGCATCTTCTACACTCACTGGGGGGGAGGCAAGGTTTTGCAAAACTCGACCTAGCCCAAGCATATCAACAGCTGCCAGTCGATGCAGAAACCGCAGAGGCGCAAACCATAGTCACCTACCGGGAAGCTTTCCGATGTAACCGACTCCAGTTTGGAGTCAGCGTGGCACCTGGAATTTTCCAGAGCTTCATGGAGAGACTCTTGCAAGGCATCAAGGGGGTGGTGCCCTACTTTGACGATGTGCTCGTGTCGGCAACCAACCAGCGAGAACTAGAAGGTCGGCTAAGGGAGGTGCTAACCAAATTCAAGGAAACCGGGCTAAAGGTGAAGAGGGAAAAGTGCCAACTTTACACAGAGCAGGTCAAGTTCCTGGGGTACCTCTTAGACTGGCACAGCATCCACCCAACCGCAACCAAAATCAGAGCCATTAAGGAGGCCCCCACACCCAGGACTAAAACGGAACTGCAGGCGTTTCTGGGACTGCTTAATTTTTACAATGTTTTCCTGCCCCAAAAGGCGACCGCGGCAGAGCCTTTGCATAGGCTCTTGGACAAGGCGGCTACTTGGACTTGGGGGAAACGCGAGGAAGCCACCTTCAGGAAAACCAAGGACCTGCTCACCTCGGATGCCATCCTCATCCAATACAACGAGACCCTACCACTCGCCGTCACATGCGATGCATCACCCTTCGGCGTCAGCGCCGTCCTCAGCCACACAATCCTGGATGGAAGAGAAGCACCCATCACTTTCTTCTCCAGGACACTCACCAAACTGGAGCGGAACTATAGCCAGCTGGACAAGGAGGCCCTAGCCATCGTCGCAGCAATGAAGAGGTTCCACGAGTAACTTTACGGCCGCACGTTCACAATCATCACCGACCACAAGCCGTTGCTGGGCATCCTGGCAGGGAACCGGGCCACTCCGAACATTTTATCTCCCAGGATGACAAGGTGGTCCGAATTCCTTGCCGCCTACAGCTACCGGCTCACACACTGACCCAGTAAGACTATCACACATGCAGACGCTTTGAGCCGCTCGCCACTATGCGATCTAGACACCGACCCAGCACCCACGACGAGTGCCCTCAGCATAGAGACTCTGCCTGATCTACCCATAACTGCGTCAGACATTGCCCGAGAAACCAATAAAGACAAACATCTGGCGTGGGTGTTACATTGGGTAGAGAAAGGGTGGCCGGAAAAGGACAATGACGAAGCATTCAAAACATTCTGGAACCGGCAAACGGAACTCTCTCTGCAAAAAGGGTGTGTACTGTGGGGGGATAGCGTGGTTATCCCAGAAAATCTGCAAGGGAAGGTATTGGAATTGTTACACAAAGGGCACCCAGGCATAGTTAGAATGAAAGCCCTGGCCAGGAGTTACGCTTGGTGGCCAGGGATGGATAAACAAATCGAGGCCTGGGTGGCAAGGTGTCAACACTGCCAAGAAACCAGACCAAGCCCTCCCACAGCACCGATCCTAGAATGAGAAACTCCCCAGGGACCTTGGTCTAGGGTCCACATAGACTTTGCCGGGCCCACCAAGTGACATACATTCCTAGTAACCGTAGATGCTTTCTCCAACTGGTTGGAGGTAAGCAACATGAAATCCACCACCACAGAGGCTGTGACCAAGGAACTTTGCAAACTATTCGCAACACACGGCCTCCCGGATGTCATCGTGTCGGACAACGGGCCCCAATTCACCTCGCTGGAATTTGAAAAATTCCTAGTGGAACGGGGCATACAACACACACTGACAGCTCCGGTGCATCCAGCAGCAAATGGAAGGGCGGAACAGATGGTTCAATTTACGAAAAAAACCATCCAGAAAATCGAACATGGGGAAATCCAAGACAAAATAAATAAAATGCTTTTTATACAACATATAACCCCGAACACGACAACGAACAAAAGCCCGGCAGAGCTACTAATGGGGAAGAAAATAAGGTCCCCACTCGATAGACTGCACCCCACATACAACCCGGAAAACCCCCCAAACTCTTCCAGCAAGTACCGATCCTTTGTACCAGGCGACGCCGTCTACGCAAAAAACCTAACCGGAGACCCACTATGGGTACCAGCAACCATAACCCAACTGACAGGTCCCCGCTCGTACCGGCTACAAACAACCGATGGACGAGCGTGGAAACGCCACATCGATCAAATAAGATCAAGAACAGCCACGAGAAACACAACTGACACGCAACCAGACATAAACAATCCCCTTAACACAAGCCAAGAGGGGAGGGAATACCCCGGGAACCAAAACCCAGAAGAAAGGAACCAGCCATACTCACCAGCAAGCAGCCAGCTCGGAACCTCACCAGGGAGAAGCAGCCAGGCCAGCTCGACCAGCCCGGAAAGACCAGGCAGGAGCAGTGAAAACCACAGCTCAAACAGCCAGGGTAGACCGGGAGGGAGCTGCGACAAGCGGCCCGGCAAGGCCTACCAGGCGGTTCCATCGACGAGGCCGAGAGACACAGAGAACCCAACCGAACTGGCCGGGAGCCAACCAATGACTGACTTGCGCAGGTCCAGTAGGCAAGTGCGGAGCCCCGCCTACTTACGGGACTACGTTATGTAGGACCAAACTAAGAGGGGAGGGGTGTTCTGTAAGCTCATTTGCATTCTTGAAACCCCGCGCTTTGATTGGCCAAAGCACTGGGCGATCTGATTGGTTTAGTGAGCTGCGCTGATTGGCCCGCAGAGAATCTCCCGCGATTGGTGGAAACGAATCGCGGGAGATTCAAAGCGGTGCCATTGGCCGCGGCCGCCGTGGCTTGAGAATAAAAAGCCGCTGATTTTCCCTCAGAGCCAGATCGGTTCCGGGGACTAAATAAAGAGCTGAAACCCTAGTCACCGCCTCCTGGTCTCCTTGCCGACGGACACGACACAAATGTTCTTCGGACTCATTGGACAAAATCTAATTTATGGGATGATTTTTTCAATATTTTATAGAGTACAAGATAACATAACCACTTTAAAACAGTAATATTTAGTATAATGTACTTGGAATGTATCACCTGTTCCCAGAGTTGGCTAGGTTTCTAAAAGCTGTTTTTGGATTTATTCTAAATTTCTTCTGACGGTTTTTTGTTTGTTTGTTTCAGAGGGGAGAAGGGAGTAGAAAGAAAGAAAATAAATCACTCAAGTCAAACCAAGGCTTTATCACAAGAAACATTTTGCACTCTAATAAATATTAACAGTATATCTCAGAACAAGCAGACTAAGCCCATTTTGTTTAGAAGTTGACAAAACAGTGTGAAAGGGAAAGGTGTTTTTTTTTTTTTAAAGCAACTTGTTATTAGAGTTCTATAATCACTTAATTCCACTATATTTTCTTTATCACTTATATTGTGAAGCTGATATTACAATATTAACCTTTGACAAAGTATATATTATAATCTTGGCTCAGTATGATGCTGAAATTTCTACAACACAAGCCAGGAAGCTACAAAGTAATATTATATGTAATTCATCCATTTCATTCTGGATGTATAAAAAGTAGGCATCTGATAATACCTGGATAGTAAGGGAAATCTTTGATTTACAACAGTTCATTTAATGACCATTCAAAGTTACAATAGCACTGCAAAAAATGACTTATGACCATTTTTCACAGTTAAACCTTTGTAGTATCCCAATGATCATATGATCAAAATTCAGATGCTTGGCAACTGGCTTAAATTTATGACTGTTGCTCTATTCTATGGGATTGTGATCCTTTCTGCAATCTTCTGACAAGCACAGTCAATGGGGAATCCAGATTCACTTAACAACCAGGTTACTAACTTATCAACTGCAGCCATTCACTTAACAACTGAAGCAAGAAATGTCATAAAATAGGGCAAAGCTCACTTAACAAATGTTTCAACAGATATTTTGAATTCAATTGTGGTCATAAGTTGAAGACTATCTGTAATTGATATTTTCTTTACTGCGGCTGAAAAATCGAAATCAGCCATGCTAATTTGGTTGGATATTTGAAAGCCCAAATTTATGAAGGGTTTTCTAAGAAGATATTGGTTTCTACTATCTTCTGTTCACTGAATTTCAATTTTGTGTCTTTAATCCAGGGGTTAATGTTTTTACAAATTAATTTGACTTTCTAACTATTAAGTTATAATATGGTATCTGTCAAGGATGTATCTTTTTTTTAATCTTCAGTTTGCTTCTTGAAACTTTAGCTTATTCAGTCTAAAGATATTAAGTGTTCTATCTCAGAGGGTAGGCGCAAGAACGGAGACGAGACATCGGATAGTGACTCCAAACACTTTATTAGTGACTTCAGGAACAGAGCTAAAAGGTATGGTAGAAACAGCCCTTTTTATAGAGCTGGCTGCTGTCAAAGCATCCAATGGTTTAAGTTTGCTGCACTTGGAGTGTCCAATCATGGCAGCTCGTTAAGTAGCCAATCGGATCAGCCTTGAACGACCAACCACGACCCGCTATTAATGGACCAATCAAACTTGCAGGAAAAGGCCAGTCAGGTTTGCAGGCTTATGAGCCTGCTAGTTCAGAACACCCCTCCTCTCTAGGTTTTGCCTAAGGGGTGGGGTGATGTATTCATGCAGGTAGGCAGGTCTTCGTACCTGTCTACCTGACTTGCGCTGTTCAACCTGCCTTCGCTCAGATTCTGGTTCTGGTGGGTCGTTTAATGGTGACCTGGCTTCACTGCTGGGCAACCCTGGAGGTGACTCGGGGATACCCTCAATGTTTCTGTCGTCTGGATTTTCCGGACTCGCTGACCCCGCTCGGCTGCTATTGCCTGGAGAAACGACCAACTGCCATGGCTCCTCTTCAGCAGGTAAGTATGCTGGGCTTGCTTGTTTGGTCTGTGGGTTTGCATGGTTTGGGCCAGGTGTTAGTTCATTTTCAAAATCCTCAGCTTCCCTTCCCCCTCTGGTTCCGAGTTCAGAATTCGCGGAGGGGGTAGTTGTCAGCCTGGAACGCAGCTGGTCAATGTGGCATTTCCACAATCTTCCATCTGTGGTTTCTAATCGGTAGGAACGGGGACCTGTAACTTGTGTTATTTTGGCAGGGACCCACAAAGGGTCACCTATAAAGTTCTTTGCGAATACGAGGTCTCCTACCTTAAACGTGCAATTTTTGCTGCTGGACCCCAGGGGCTTTTCTGGGGTGTATGCAGGGTGTATTCAGTCTAGGTGCGACCTAAGTTTCCTGCCCATCAGGAGTTCGGCTGGGCTTTTGTTTGTGGTGCTGCTCGGTGTAATATGTTGGAGGAGGAGCATCCTGGTGACCCTGTCATGGATGTTTCCTTAGTCCATTTTGTGCAGGGTTGTTTTAGTGAACTGAACCATTCATTCAGCCCTGCCATTGGCCGCCGGATGAGCAGGTGATGTCAAGGCATGGTGTATCCCCCGGTCTGCTAGGTATTGTTCAAATGCCAGGGCGGTAAACTGCAACCCATTGTCAGAAACCAAGACATCTGGAAATCTGTGCGTTGCAAACAGTCTGTGTTAAGTTTTGAGCATGGGCGAGAAAGAATGGAGACAAGTCTCTGAACGGTGAACTTCAGCTCTTTATTTACATCATGACTTGCTTGCTTTAACAGCAGTAAAACCCGCCTTATATAGGCAAACCTTGTAATGTTTAACCAATAACAAGCTAGGAACGCTAACTTTTATAACCAATAAGAACTCTCTGTTAAGGGCCAATCGGATTCCCCGGAATGGGCCAATCCGGTCCGGCCACTTAACAGCCAATCAGAAGTGCAGGGCCAGAACCCTGCATTTACTCCAAGCTCACACTTTATAAATCATATTGCATACACAACACCCCTTCCCCCTGGCTTCTTAGTTCAGGGCGCAGTTACATAGTCCCTTAAATAGGACGGTTGTCTTTTTAGTCTCTTTGATTTTTGTTGTATCGGCTGGTTGCAATTCTGCTGAGGTAGATCGTTGTCTGGCAGTGGGGCTGCCTCTGGTTCAGAGTTCACTTCTACGTCGTTGCCCACATTTTCTGCAATTCCCTGAGGTGCAAACGTTTCTCCCTCTGGCTCCGCTTCCTGAGTTTCTATTAAATCATCGTTTCTTTCGAACGGGTTTCCTAGGGCTTCATCTTCTTCCGTACCTCCCCCCCCTCAGTTTGGTCATAGGGGAGTTGCAGACTGGCCACTGCAAGCCGCGACCGTAATTGGTCGATATGCCGTTTCCAAAGTTTATCGTCAAGGCATTGCACAAGGTAGGATCTGGGGCCGGTTACACGTACAACTGTCGCTTCCACCCACAATGGGTCACCCGATAGGTTTTTTGCATAAACCAGGTCTCCTACCTGGAAGGTACGACAGCGGCCGCTGGATCCTTGTGGTTTCTCTGGTTCATAAGCAGGGTGCAACCAGTCAAGGTGGGAGCGGAGCTTTCGTCCCATTAGCAGTTCAACTGGAGTTTTGTTGGTGACGCTATGTGGGGTGATGTGTTACAAGAAGAGGATTTGGTTGACCTTGTCGTCAATGTTGTCGTAGTCTACCTTTAGCAAGGTTTTCTTCACAAATTGGACCATGCGTTCTGCTCGGCCATTGGTCGCAGGGTGCACAGGTGAGGTGAGCGCATGGCGGATGCCGCGGTCAGCGAGGTATTGCTCGAATGCTAGTGCAGTAAATTGTGGGCCGTTATCAGATACCAGGACGTCTGGTAATCCGTGGGTTGCAAAGAGTCTGTTGAAAATCTTGATGACTGCCTCGGAAGTCGTAGTCATCATGCAATGAATTTCAAGCCAATTGGAGTAGGCATCGACGGTACGCAGGAAGGTGTGGCCCTTGGTTGGCCCTGCGAAGTCCAGGTAAATTCGGGACCAGGGTCCACGTGGTGTCTCCCATTCAGTAGGCATGGCTTTTGGTGGGGCGTTGCTGACTTCTTGGCATTTGCGACAAGCTTTAACCCACTGTTCGATTTGCTTGTCAATGCCCGGCCACCATGCGTAGCTTCGTGCAAGGGCTTTCATTCGCACGATGATGGGGTGGCCATCGTGCAAAGTTCTCAGCAGCGCTTTTCAGAGCCATTCTGGGATAACGACTCTATCGACCCAGATGACACAGCCTTTCTTGGAGAAGAGTTCGGTCTGTCGAGACTTGAATGGTGTGAAGTCATCTGATAACTGGTCCAATGGCCATCCGCGTTCTACCCAGCCTAGGACTCGTGCAAGGGTGTGGTCACCTTTGGTTTCTCTCGCAATATCTTGGGTGGTCAGTAGTGGCGAATTGAGTGGCTTGATTTGCAATGTGGTTACCGTTGGTGCCGGATCGTCGAGAGTCTCTGGAAGTGGTGTTCGGCTCAATGCATCGGCATGGGGAATGGCTTTCCCTGGGCGATATTGCAGCCGATAGTTATAAGCAGCTAAGAATTCTGACCATCGGGTCATACTAGGGGATAATATGTAGGGAGTCGGCTTATCTCCGGCTATTATCCCCAACAAAGGCTTGTGGTCAGTTACAATAGTAAAAACCCTACCATACACGTATTTGTGAAATCTTTTCACAGCTGAGACAATTGCAAGGGCTTCTTTATCAATTTGTCCATAGTTCCACTCTGTTTTTGAAAGAGTCTTTGAAAAATATGCAACAGGAGCTTCGTTCCCATTAGGCAGTACGTGGCTCAAAATGGCGCCCACCCCGAAAGGTGATGTATCACAGGTTATAACTAATGGCAAAGTCTCATTATACTGCATGAGTACAGAGTCAGAAGTGAGCAGTTTTTAACATTTCGGAATGCTTGTTCTTCATGGTAACCCCATAACCAATTTGCTCTTTTATCTAACAATTGGTGTAACGGTTCAGCGACAGTTACTTTGTGCGGTAAAAATACATTATAAAAATTGATGAGGCCTAGGAACGCCTGGAGATTGGCCTTGATTCATGGCCTGGGAGTGTTTTTGATCACCTTTAATTTACTCTTGGTAGGGTGAATGCCCTGGCTATCAATCAGGTACCCAAAAAACTCAACACTGTCAGTACATAATTGACATTTGTTTTTTTTAACCTTAAGACTGGCCTCTTGGAATTTTTTTAGGACTAATTTTAACCGGTCCTGTAAGATTTTTTTTTTTTAGGGGCTGCAATTAATACATCGTCAAAATAGGGGACCACGCCCTTAATCCCTTGCAATAACCTTTCCATAAGGCTCTGAAAAATCCCCGGGGCTACACTTACTCCGAATTGCAGCCGGGTACATTTAAAGGCACCTCGGTGCATCACAATAGTTTGGGCCTGTGCCGTTTTTTCATCTACTGGTAATTGCTGAACTAAATCCAATTTAGCGAAAACTTTCCCACCCCCCAGGGAATGGAGGAGGTGCTGCACCACCGGAACTGGATGCGCATTCTGCTGCAGGGCGTGGTTCAAAGTGGCCCGGTAGTCCCCACAAATTCAGATCGACCCGTCTGGCTTAATGGGTGTTACAGTAGGGGTTTCCCACGGGGAGTGATCGATGGGCTCCAACACCCCCTGAGCTATCAGTTTGTCGAGTTGTTCATCGATTTTAGATTTTAAGATAAATGGAACTCGACGGAGCTTTAGGCGAATGGGAGCTATTTTTGGATCTAAGCTGAATGAGATCGGAGTCCCCTTGTACTCACCTAAGCTGTCCGCGAAGAGGTCCCTGAACTCATAGATAAGGTCTTCCTCCCAGTCACAGCCACCGACTCGGTTTACGCCGGCCACTTCAATGCCGAGTGGCACGAACCATTGGAGGCCCAGTAGGCTAGGCCTATCTCTATCGATGACCGTTAAAGGTAAGTATGCTGTGTGCTTCTTGAAGGAGACTCGGACTCTACAGGACCCGACGACGGGAATTCGATTCCCCTGTTAGTCTTTGAGGATGAGGCGTTGGCAATGGAGATCTTGGCGTTGAATTGTGGGGATGAGTTGCTTGAGTGTCTTCAAAGACACCATCGAGAGGGACGATCCCAAGTCGACCTCCATGTGGCAAGGCTGGTTCTCGATGGCTACCGTGACTCGGATTTTCTTAGTGTCCAAGGCTGAGGCGTGACCGATAGTGATAGTATGGTGAGCCTCTTCTCTCTGCAAAGCTCGATTTCTGTAGGAGTGGTTTACTGGCTCTCGCCTTCCAGGACGGTTTCCTGTCGATTGGCGATAGTTAGCCCCTTTTGAGGCCTGGCTGGGTCCTGGCAAGCTGCGGCAGACCCGTCCGATATGGCCTCGTTTCCCGCACTCATGGCAGAGTGTGTCGCGGAATTTGCATTCGGATCTGGCATGGTTGGCTCCACAGCCAACGCAAGGGCTTACGGGCTTCGGGTAGTGGTTGCAGTCGGACCGCAGTCGATGGACCCCCTCTTTGTCGCTGTCTGATGACGAAGAGAGGTCTTCGTGGTGCATTGTCGCAAGCTGTCCTTCCGACTTGGATAAAATGTCGCTTGTCGGTGGAGGTAACGGGACGCGGTTTCGGCATAGTTGTGCAGCCGACTTCTTGGTTGCTTCCGCTGTGGTAGCAGCGGCGATGGTGTCGGCAAGGCTGATGTCGCCTTTCGCCATCAGCTTGCTTTGGACGCCGGGTGCATCCAGTCCCAGAACTATGCAATCTCTTAGTGCTTCTTCTAGATCGGTGAATCCGCAGAGGCCTTCCAAATTTCGGAGGTCTGCTATGAAGTCGGCCATGCTTTCTCCCTTTCGCTGGCTTCTTTGATAAAACTCGTGGCGTCTCACGATTGTAGGCACGGTCGGAGCATAGTGATCTCGCAGTATAGGTTCGAGGTCATCCCAATCCATGGCCTTCACTTCTCGGGGTTTGGCTAGTGCTTTAGCCATCTTAAATACGGTTGGACCGCAATGCGTTAGGAACACCGCCCGTTTCTTCCCAGCTGTGGTGTCCTTTAAGTTATTCGTCTCTAGGAACATTTGGAAGCGATCCATTTAGGACTCCCAGTCCTCTTGTGTTGGATTGAACGGAGCGGGTGGTACGATGCCGCCAGACATGGTTCCGTTGTTGGCCTCATCTGTCACGTGCTCAGTGACAGTGTTAAGTTTTGAGCATGGGCGAGAAAGAATGGAGACAAGTCTCTGAACGGTGAACTTCAGCTCTTTATTTACATCATGACTTGCTTGCTTTAACAGCAGTAAAACCCGCCTTATATAGGCAAACCTTGTAACGTTTAACCAATAACAAGCTAGGAACGCTAGCTTTTATAACCAATAAGAACTCTCTGTTCAGGGCCAATCGGATTCCCCGGGACAGGCCAATATGGTCCGGCCGCTTAACAGCCAATCAGAAGTGCAGGGCCAGAACCCTGCACTTACTCCAAGCTCATACTTTATTAATCATATTGCATACACAACAGTCTGTTTAGTTTTTGATAACTGCTTCAGTGGTGGTGGTCTTCATCTTGTTCACCTCGAGCCAATTCGAGGATGCGTCCACTGTTATTAGGAAGGTATGCCCTTTTGTAGGTCCCACAAAATCAATGTGGATGCGGGACGATGGACCCCTGGGCGTTTCCCATTCCGTTGGTGGTGCTTTTGGTGGAGCCGAACATGATTCTTGGCATTTGCTACAGGTGGCAACCCAGGCTTCAATTTGTTTGTCCATACCTGGCCACCAGGCATAGCTCCTTGCCAGCGCTTTCATCCGTACGATGCCCGGGTGTCCATCGTGTAGCACTTTCAGGACTCTGTGTTATAGCTTTTCAGGAATGGCTACTCGGTCTCCCCATAATACACACCCTTTTTGGAAAAACAGTTCTGTTTGTCTGTTTTTGAAGGGTTTGAACTTGTCATTGGGTTCGATTTCTGGCCATCCCCTCTCCACCCAGCTGAGGACCCATGACAAACAAGGGTCTTTTTTTGTTTCCAACGCGATGTCTTGTGCAGTTAGTGGAGGTGAGGGAAGCATTTCAATTTGTATCATGGATACCGTAGGAGCTGGATCATCTAGGAAATCAGGCAATTGCGAACGGCTTAAGGCATCAGCATGGGGAATGGCTTTTTCCAGGCGATGTGTTAACAGGTAGTCATAGGCAGCTAAGAACTCTGACCATTGTGTCATTCTTGGCGATAGAATGTGGGGAGTTGGTTTATCCCCTGCCAAAATGCCAAGCAACGGCTTGTGGTCTGTTATTATAGAAAATGATCTTCCATACACGTATTCGTGGAACATTTTAATGGCGTATACAATAGCAAGGGCTTCTTTATCTAATTGACTATAGTTTCTTTCAGTTTTAGACAAAGTTCTTGAAAAGAATGCAATAGGTATTGCAATGTACCATTTGGTAGAACGTGCAATGTACCGTTTGGTAGAACGTGGCTCAGTATAGCTCCTACTCCAAAAGGTGAGGCATCACAAGTCAGTCAAGGGTAGTGTCTCGTTATATAGGATTAACACTGCATCTGATGTTAAAAGATCTTTGACTTGCTGGAAAGCTTGCTCCTCTTGATGTCCCCAAAACCAGGAAGCCTTCTTGTCGAGGAGCCTATGCAGGGGTTCAGCAACAGTCGACTTCTGGGGTAGGAAGATGTTATAAAAGTTAATAAGGCCTAGGAAGGCTTGGAGGTCTGTCTTGTTTCTAGGTCTTGGAGCATTTTTAATAGCTGCCAATTTCTTTTTGGTCAGGTGAATACCTTGTTTGTCAAGAAGGTAACCAAGAAATTCAACCTTCTTAGTGCATAACTGGCACTTTTCCTTTTTTACTTTGAGTCCTGCGTCTTGGAATTTTTGCAGGACAGTTCTTAGACATTTTTCTAATTGACTTCGTGTTGGGGCAGCTAGCAATACATCATCGAAATAAGGTACACCTCCTTTTATGCCTTGCAGCAACCTTTCCATCAAGCTTTGGAAAATGCCCGGTGCTACGCTTACTCCGAATTGGATTCTATTACATTTGAACGCACCCCTGTGTGTGACTATGGTTTGGGCTTCTGCTGTCTTTGCGTCTACTGGCAGCTGCTGATATGCTTGAGCCAGGTCAAGCTTCGCAAATACTTTTCCGCCCCCAAGCAAGTGAAGAAGGTGCTGGACCAAGGGTACAGGATATGTGCTCTGTTGAAGCGTGTGATTCAGGGTGGCCTTGTAATCCCCACAGATTCTCAAAGATCCGTCAGGTTTTATGGGGTTTACAATTGAGGTCTCCCATCGGGCGTGGTTGATGGATTCTAACTCGCCCTGTGCTATTAATTTGTCTAATTGCTCATCAATTTTCGGTTTGAGAGCAAATGGTACTGGGTGTGGCTTTAGATGGATGGGTGTGATGTCAGGGCAGAGATTAAATGAAATGGGAGACCCCTTGTACTTGCCTAATTGCTCAGAGAAGACTTCTTGAAAGTCCTGGATGAGGGCCGCCTCCCAGTCTTCACTTATGGTCTGGTTGATGCCTGCCAATTCGATTCCTAATGGCGCGAACCACTGTAATCCCAATAAACTGGGTCAGTCTCTGTCAACAATGGTGAAGGTAGAGTTGTGGTGTGGTCTTTAAATGAGAACTGGACGTGACTGGAACCAGCAACCAGGATTCAATTGCCTTGGTAGTCTTTTAATAAAAGTCTCTGGGTGCTGAGGTCCTGGCGGCAGATGTCAGGGATCAGTTGCTTGAGAGTTTTCCAGGAGACCATGGACAAGGAAGACCCAGAGTCAACTTCCATGATCCATGGTCTGTCTTCAATGGTGACTTTTACCCGGATTTTTTTCGCATCCACTGATGAGGTGTGGCCGATGATGATGGTCTGATGTGCCTCCTCTCGTCTGGTAGAGGTAGCAGGTATTTGGTTTCTGTTGTACTGGTTCCACTGGTGGTTAGGGCGGTCCCGGTTTGATGGGTGGTTGCCTGTTGTCTGCCGGAAATTTACTTCATTCATCTTGGGGCTAGATCCACGTTTGCTTCCGCAGACCTTGGCGATGTGGCCCCTTTTATCACAGGAATGACAGATGGCATCTAAGAATCTGCAGTCTGCTCGAGGGTGGTTTCCTCCACATCCAGCACATTGAAAACTGGTTCTACGACCTTGCTGGTCTCGCTCTGATCTGAGTCTGTTGACTTCTTCCTCTTCACTTTCTGATGAGGATTCAATGTCTTCGTGGTGGGCTGTTGACGTGTGTCTCTCTGAGGGTGTTGCGATGTCGCTGGGGGGTTGGCGGTTTGTTCCATTCGCTTGGCGCATTCAGGCTGCTGACTTCCTGGTTGCTTCTGCTGCAGTAGCATCCTCTATGGTATCTGCGAGGGCAATGTCTCCCTTTGCCGTAATCTTGCTTTGAATGGTGAGGTCTCTTAGACCTAGGACAATCTGATCTCTCATGGCTTCTTCCAGATTTGCGAAGCCACATAGACCTCCCAGATTCCTTAGATCAGCTACAAAGTCCCCGATGCTTTCACTTTCCTGTTGGTCCCTCTGGTAAAACTCATGTCTTCTGATGAGGGTTGGGACTGCTGGGGCGTAATGAGCCTGGAGAATGGGAGCGAGGGTGTCCCAGTCCATAGTTTTGACTTCAGCTGGTTTCACTGGTGCCTTTGCCATTTTGAAAACGGCAGGTCTACAGTGCATTAGGAACACCGTGCGTTTCTTGCTGGGCGTGGCATCCTTCAGGTTGTTGGTCTCCAAGAACATTTGGAACCTGTCCATGTAGGAGTCCCAGTCTTCATTTGCTAGGTCAAATGGAGCAGGTGGAATTGCACTGCTGGTCATTCTGCCATCTCTGCGCGTCGTCAGCCACGTGCTCTGTCACTACTTCGCGAATGTTCAGTCAGCTCTTATCGTTCCGCATTAGCTCTTATCATCTCCGTATCCCATCCTCGTCGCCAGTGTTCTATCTCGGAGGGTAGGCGCAAGAACGGAGACAAGACATTGGATAGTGACTCCAAACTCTTTATTAGTAACTTCAGGAACAGAGCTAAAAGGTATGGTAGCAACAGCCCTTTTTATAGAGCTGGCTGCTGTCAAAGCGTCCAATGGTTTACGTTTGCTGCGCTTGGAGCGTCTAATCACGGCAGCCCATTAACTAGCCAATCGGATCAGCCTTGAATGACCAATCGCGACCCGCTGTTAATGGACCAATCAAACTTGCAGGATTACGAGCCTGCCGTGGAAAAGGCCAGTCAGGTTTGCAGGCTTATGAGCCTGCTAGTTCGGAACATTCAGGCTAAAATATTGGGAATTTGAATTCTTCATATACAGCACGATGATATTATTATAACTATTTTGGGTAATTAAACAATGTCATTACCAAAGTTTACTGAAGTGTATAATAATATGACATATTCTGGTCACACCATTAAGTAGAAAAAGTTAATTTGCAGCTTTTGAAATTAACTAGATATTCTCCACTATAAGAGACTGGAATTTACAATTCATACTGTCTTTATAAAATGCCAGGGTTCATGTCTTTCTCAAAATACATCATATTAAGTTGAGATGAATACATATAAAAGTATAGGTGCAATGTTATTAGACATAATTCTGTTAAAATTTCCATTTAGTGTCTAATACAAGATTAATGTTATTAAAGGGAACATTACTTCAAGATTAATGTATATTTCAAGAAAGATTCTAATGGTAATCCTTATTAGATACTTCAGACAAATATATAAATTAAGCAAAGAGGATTGTAGTTTGTCTAGCAGGCCCTTGAATATCCTTGGCCCAACTGACCAGATTTTAACAGAATGGCAATTTTGGAAGGAGCTCACAGAACCATGGCCTTCATAAACATGGTGCTAAGATACAAAGGTGGATAAATGTTATTAGATAAAGTTTAATAAAGGCATGGAATTCCAAGGACGACGAGAAGGAGCAGGAGGAAATGTGTTTGTGTTTTTGTCATGGTGAGATTTAAGCATAATTTTGGCATTTATCTTCAGCTGGATCCTCGATCTTGCATTCATTTCAGTTTCAGAATTCTATATTGGAACAATGGTAAAAATCCAGGGTATATACACAAACTTTTATTCAGGCATGACACAGAGACAGAACAAACAAAAAGCTGTATGATAAAATGAATACAAAGTTTGAAAGAAACAGTGGCAACACAACAATGGAAAGAAATATGGATAGATCTCTCAGATTTACCACCCTTATAACCTAAAAGAAAATTGGTTCAGAATGTTGTATGGATGGTATATAACATCATCAATAATATTAAGACAGAGTAATCATAGAGTAATAGATATTGGAAATGCTATGAAACATTTTATCACATGTGTTGGGCATGTTAATAAATAAATCCAAAGTACTCAAAAGACATACATAATACAATGCAGAATTTTTTGAATTGCAATTGAAAGGAAACCACATTTGTAATCTCAGGAAAATTAACAACACCATAATTTAATGGGATTTATGCTTACACTAGTAATACATGTTGCTCAGCTTTGCAAGAGACACACATTTCCAGCAATATCTAATTTAGAACTTTAACTAAATTTAAGGAAGAATGGTTCCTATATATACAATACATTATGCAGCATGGGTGAGTTAGTAGCCTACAATTTGATTTATACTTATAAACATTTCAAATTAGTAGATATGTAAAAAAAAGAGGAAGCCAGAAACTTAAGAATTCTTGTAAATTTCTTTTGTTTTTCTTCCTTTTCTTTTGTTCATCTATTTTTTTCCTTTCATTAACATGTGTATGTCTGTGTATGTTGGTGTGTCTGTGAGTGTTGGTGTGTCTGCTTCAGCTTGGGAAGAAGGTGTGAATGGTGGATTGATTGGCCCAGTATCTACAGTATATACTAGAACAGAAGTGGCTCATGGGCTGGATGTTTCACATGCAGGCCACATCCATCCCAGCTCCACAAAGGGAAAAAAAGTTATGAAACATCATGTAATGGCAATGTGATGCTGCCAGTTTGACACCTGTGTACTAGAACATCCATAAAAATATTCTATGCTGTGAATTGTAACTTGTAAAATCAATGAATGTATGAGTACATAACTAAATAATACAAAGTCAATGAAATAAATCATTTACTGTTCCATGTGATTTCCAAAAGAAACAATTTAATCCATTAAACACAAAGATAGTTTAATTATTAACTTTAATAGGAACAGAACCATTAAATACCAAAGTAGCATTGTAGCCATGTTAGTTATTGAATCAGCTTATTAATGATATAAGTTCCAAAAAAGTTTCTTACCGTTTGTTCTGTACATTCATTAGCATTCTAGAAACCCCGCGCTTTGATTGGCCATAGCGCGGGGCGATCTGATTGGTTTAGCGAGCCGCGCTGATTGGCCCGCTAAGAATCTCCTGCGATTGGTGGATACGAATCGCGGGAGATTCAAAGCAGTGCCATTGGTCGCGGCCGCCGCGGCTTGAGAATAAAAAGCCGCTGTTTTTTCCCTTGGGGCCAGATCGGTTCTCATCCAATACAACGAGACCTTACCACTAGCAGTCACATGCGACACATCACCTTTCAGTGTCGGTGCCGTCCTCAGCCACACTCTCCCCAACAGAAAAGAAGCACCCATCGCCTTCTTCTCAAGGACCCTCACCAAACCAGAGAGAAACTACAGTCAGCTGGACAAAGAGGCCCTGGCTATAGTCGCTGCGGTAAAGAGGTTTCACGAGTACCTCTACGGCCGGACGTTCACCATCATCACTGACCACAAGCCACTGCTGGGAATCCTCGCAGGGAACAGGGCCACCCTGAACATTCTATCTCCTAGAATGACAAGATGGTCCGAATTCCTTGCCGCTTACAGCTACCGGATCATACACCGACCTGGTAAGACGATCACACATGCAGATGCTTTGAGCCGCTCACCGCTACCTGAGCTAGACACCGACCCAGCACCCACGACGACCACCCTCAGCATAGAGACTCTGCCCGATCTACCCATAACCGCGTCAGACATTGTCTGAGAAACTAATAAAGACAAACATATGGCACGGGTGTTACATTGGGTAGAGAAAGGGTGGCCAGAAAATGACAATGACGAGACATTCAAAACATTCCGGAACTGGCAAACAGAACTCTCGCTACAAAAAGGGTGTGTACTGTGGGGGGATAGGGTGGTTATCCCGGAAAAACTGCAAGGGAAGGTACTGGAGTTGTTACACGAGGGGCACCCGGGCATATTTAGAACAAAAGCCCTGGCCAGGAGTTACGCTTGGTGGCCAGGGATGGATAAACAAATCGAGGCTTGGGTGGCAAGATGTCAACGCTGCCAAGAAACCAGACCAAGCCCTCCCTCGGCACCGATCCTAGAATGGGAAACTCCCAGGTGACCTTGGTCTAGGATCCACATAGACTTCGCCGGGCCCACAAAGGGACATACATTCCTTATAACCATAGACGCTTACTCCAACTGGTTGGAGATAAACAACATGAAAGCCACCACCACAGAAGCCATGACCAAGGAACTTTGCAAATTCTTTGCAACACACAGCCTCCCAGATGTCATCGTGTCAGACAATGGGCCCCAATTCACCTCGCTGGAATTTGAAAAATTCCTAGTGGAACAGGGCATATGACACACACCGGCTCATCTGGCGGCGAACGGAAGGGTGGAACGGATGGTTCAATTTACGAAAAAAACCATCCAGAAAATAGACCACAGGGAGATCCAAGGCAAAATAAATAAAATGCTTTTTATACAACATATAACCCCGAACACAACAACAAACAAAAGCCCGGCAGAGCTACTAATGGGGAGGAAAATAAGGTCCCCACTCAATAGACTGTACCCCACATACAACCCGGAAAAACCCCCAAACTCCTCCAGCAAGTACCGATCCTTTGCACCAGGCGATGCTGTCTACGCAAAGAACCTAACCGGAGACCCACTATGGGTACCAGCAACCATAACCCAACTGACAAGTCCCTGCTCGTACCAGCTACAAACAACCAACGGACGAGTGTGGAAACACCACATCGATCAATTAAGATCGAGAACAGCCACAAGAAACACAACCGACACGCAACCAGACATAACCAATCCCCTTAACACAAACCAAGAGGGGAGGGAATACCCCGGGAACCAAAACCCAGAAGAAAGGAACCAGCCATACTCACCAGCAAGTAGCCAGCTCAGAACCTCACCAGGAAGAAGCAGCCAGGCCAGCTCGACCAGCCCGGAAAGACCAGGCAGGAGTGGCGAAAACTGCAGCTCAACCAACCCGGGTAGACCAGGAGGGAGCTGCAACGAGCGGCCCGGCAAGACATACCAGGCAGTTCCACTGACGAGTCCGAGAGACACAGAGAACCCGATCGAACTGGCCGGGAACCACCCCACAACTGACCTGCACAGGTCCAATAGGCAAGTACGGAGCCCCGCCTACCTACGGGACTACGTTACATAGGACCAAACCAAGAGGGGAGGGGTGTTCTGTACATTCATTAGCATTCTTGAAACCCCGCGCTTTGATTGGCCAAAGCGCGGGGCGATCTGATTGGTTTAGCGAGCCGTGCTGATTGAGAATCTCCCATGATTGGTGGATACGAATCACGGGAGATTCAAAGCGGTGCCATTGGTCGCAGCCGCCGCGGCTTGAGAATAAAAAGCCGCTGTTTTTTCCCTTGGAGCCAGATCGGTTCCGGGGACCCAGTAAAGAGCTGAAACCTAGTCACCGCCTCCTGGTCTCCTTCCCGACGGACACGACACCGTTATTCCACACTCAGTATTGCTTCAAATTAAATAAAAATAAGTTTTGTAGCATTACTTACCCTGTAAGTAATTCACTTAAAATAATGTCAAAATTGGTTGTGTAGCCTTTCAGAAGATTGGTGGTTTGCAGTACAAGTATTCAAATAGCTTCCAACTAGATAGAAAATAATTATATATAAGAATGAATATTAACACATGATGTAAGGCATGAAAGGGGGAAAAATCTAATTGTGATAACACTGTTGTTTATTTATCATACATCAAGTTAACACAGTGCCATTTGGTATATTTTTCATTAAACCCTTGCATTTTCAGTAAATATTTTAACATTCAAATTATCCACCACAGGGTAGAAAAAAGGCAGCGGAAAGTACTTTTCCTTCTAAGTTATGTTATAAAATAGAGTGGTGGTGTTATTATAGTTAAAATCAATGTTCATTTCTGATCCAGAATAGGTAAATATTATTTTTGATCTGAAAACACAGATATCTAACATTCAATGGCAATAATCTGATGTCTTATATTCTCACCATTGGGGAGCCAAAAGAGTGAAGAAGCTAGTTACAATTACCCAATTGAAACCTTGTATCCACAGTCTAATTAGCAAACCCAAGAAAAGTAGACACTCTCAGGAACTTTGAAATCCCAAAAGCAAAACTTTATTGGAGACACCATTTCAGTACTAAAGAATCAAAACCAACTCTGTTTTTTCCTGGGAAATGCATACATGGTTAAACGATAGCTTATTTTTCTCCTCACCCTTAGCTGGTCACATTGTCCAATTATAAATCGTCTTTTTGTTTTGAGAACGGTTCACTTTTCTGTCAGACACCTGCACCAGTGGCCTTGATGGGTTCTTGGCTCTCACAATCAATCTCTGGCACATTTGCATTCTTTCTCTCTTTCTCTCTCCCCAGTTCTTTGGCAAGTTGAATAGCAATAAGACCTAAACATTTCAAAAGTGGTTCAATCTTGATACTTTGTCTCTTCCAGTGTGAATACAATTTAAAAAATGTGCAAAACGGATAGCAATTCAATCATCCTGCCTTTTTAAAATACCAATTTCTCCTTCCCCCAAGCAGAAAGTCCCATTCTTACCTGCTAATAAATAGTAAGTGTCTTGTTCCAATTCTGAGTTTAGTTTTAATAAAGAACGTGGAATGAAAAACTAAATAATCTAGGATTATATTTTCTTTTTGGTCAGCTTCATGTGATTAGGGATTTAATACCTGCCATCTTGGTGTTCCTTTTCATTTTGTATAACAACGTGCTTGATTGGTTAAAAGAAATCTAATTCAGAATTATAATACATACTCCTATCCTGGTTTATGGATAGGCAGGAGCGGCAGTGGTGGGAGGGGTAGATGGACTGGCAGGAGCGGCAGTGGTGGGAGGGGTAGATGGATTTGCACATGCAAACTAGAGCTATGCACACTCACCTATTACTTGCATTGCTCAATTTCCTTCAGACCACTGACTGTACCAGTCCACAGACCAAGGGTTGTGCACCCCTGTCCCAGCCCATCCCCTGTCCTGCTATTCTGGCAAGAGTGCTCCAAGGAGGGATGAGGAAAGAAAACTAGAAGTGTATACTGACGATATATATTCTCATCAGGCTCACTGAAGGTGTGCTCATCCCTGCTACCTATTTAAACCAAGCAAATCCATTGATCAAGCAGCCCCTGAAATGTAAGTCAAGGCAGTATACTCTCTATTTAATGTGTATGCTGGGTGGATCAGTGTAGTTTTAAAATTGGAGGTGGAAGCATCAATAACTTGCATTTTGTGGGTGACACTATTTTGATCGCTGAAAGTACAAGTGATTGTCAAATTCTAGTCAAGAAATGCCAAGAAGCACAGAAAACAACTAGAACTTTGAAGAAGCAGAAGAGAGATTGATGCTTCCGAACATTGGTGTTGGAGAAGACTCTGGAGAAGACCAGGAGAAAACAAACAAATGGATCATAGAACAAATCAATGCAGTCTTCTTATTTGAAGTATAAATTACCAGCCAAAAATATCATATTTTGATTCATTATTCAAAGACCTAGTCCCATTAGTGCAACAAGATTTATTTTTATTTTATTTTATTTTTTCATCTTTTTTTTTTTTTTAACTGTAAGCCACCCAAAGACATTGGCAGCTGGGCAGCCTGTAAAATTATTTAACTTAATAAACTCTATTTGCTTAATGGATATCAAGGGCCACCCAATTCAAACAGATGGTATATGACAAAGGCAAACAATAAACAAATGACCACACAATACCAAAAAGGAATCCAGTATAAAAGTGGTGATCAAATGTGATAATTAAACGACCAAAACAGGAACTCCAGTCACCTTGTACCAAATTCCTAAAGAAAAAGCCAGGTTTTAACTATCCTAAATATGCTTTTTTCCAAAAGGCAGCTAGATTTTCTTTCTTCCGAGAAAGCCGTTTGGATGAGAACAAAATGTTTGCAACCAAAAACAAAGAAAGTCCAATTGCCATTTGAAAAAGGACCTTTGGGACAACATGATCTGGATGACTGTCTCCATGGACAGTTTGAACAGCTTTTCTAAAATAAAGTACAGTTAAAATCCTGTCATATATTGGGGCAGAGTATTTCATTCTATCGTACAGGGGTAGTCACTGAAAAGGAATGATTCCTAGCTCTCATAGGATGGCAAAGTTTAAAATAGGAAACCTGTATTATGACCCTTTATGTAAAGAGATCAAATGTGCCTAGAGAAAGTGGTCCAGCAAGTAACCCATTGCTACATTATAGAAGTTAGTTTTTCTTATTTCTCTTGTTGGCATGTTTTGTTTCATAATATGTATTTTTTATTGTTTCTTATAATTTTACAAGTACTTTTTAAAAATACACGGGCTATTTTATTACATTGTTGTATGCCACCCAGAATATCATTTTGTGAGATGGGCACCCATACAAATTTAATTCATAAATAAATAAATTTGTAAACCACATCCTTTGCCATTTTAAGATGATAACCAGCACCTTGATTTATACATGGAAACCTACTGGAAACCAAAGCAACTCAGAGTAGTGATGTCATATGAGTGTAAGGCAATGCCTTTATACTTGCCCTTGGTACTAACTGAACATGTTGCAATATTCAAACTGGGAAGTGGCTAAGGATTGAGCAAGTTTTCCTGGACTAGGAATGGGTGCAATTGGTACACAATGTGCAGCCTGGCCACAGCTGCCCACATCTTTTTAAACAGGAGCTATAAGTCTAGGAGACTCCAGATTCTGAACAGGATAGTACCAGCCTAGATAGAACCAAAGATGAACATACACCAGTTTCCCAATACCCAAGAACTTAGAACTCACTCACTTTGGCAAGGTTGAGCAGAAGATGTTCTTTTTACAGTATCCAAATACTGGTACAGAACCTAAACACTTCCATTTTGACATCCAGGAGCAGAGACATACAGTTGGATATCATCAGTGTACTAATGATGCATAACAACAGATGACTTCTCTCAGTGAATTTATGTAGCTATTGAAATAGTGGGGAAAAGGTTATAGCTCAGAAGCACCTTACAAATCAGGTTCCTAGGGCTTGGCCACTCTTCTCCCAACAGCACCATCCGGACCTAGCGTTGGAGGAGGAAGAACCACCACAAAATAATGTGTCCCGCTCCCAGTCTTTTCAACTGGTTGAAGGGGGATATTATCATTGATGATGTTGAAGGTCCCAAAAAGATCAAGGAGAGCAGTAGGGAAGCATCATCTAATCTTGACATGTTCAGAGTTCATTAACCAAAGCTATCTCAGCACTATGCTCCCATCTGAATCTCAATGGGAAATGGTTCAGTTAATCTTTCTCTTCTGTGTTCAACTGAAACTGTAAGCCAGGGGTGTCAAACTCAATTTCATTGAGGGCTGCATTAGGACTGTGGTTGACCTTGGCGGGGCGGGGCTGATGTGGCTGACTGGGTGGGTGTTGGCCAGCTTGATGCCACTCACTGGGCGTGGCCGACTGGGTGGATGGGGCTGACTGGGTGGGCATGGCCAGTTTGATGCCACTCAGTAGGTATGTCTGACTGGGTGGGCATGGCCATCATGATGCCACTCAAACTGCTGGCATGTTTCCTCTTTGTACTCGGTAGACCGAGCCAAGGCTATGCTGACCTGATGTTTCTTCTTTGCATTGGGTAGACCGAGCCAAAGTGATGCAGACCAGCACCTTACATTTTCCAGCCCTGTGAGCCAGATCTGACTAAATTGTGGGGCAGATGCAGCCTGTGGGCCTTGTGTTTGATACCCCTGCTCTAAGCCAATTACCTTCTCAACAAAAAATATTACAGTAGTGATGGGTACATGTTTGGGGCAAGGGCAAGTTCAGATTCTTCTGGAGAAGTCTATTTATCATATATGGTTACTGACAGTCAACATTGATTTGATGGCAAATAAACAATTAATCAAAACAATGTAGTTTGTTTAATAGAATTGTGGACTCATAAATGTCCAGGATAATTGAATAGGTTTGTAGTGAAACTATCTAAGTTTGGAAACAAACCTTCTGTTAAATCCATCAACTGTTTAGATTCTCTGTATTTTTCCCTTGATAAAGGATACAATTCCTAAGTATGAACACACTTTACTGTAAAATGTGATACCCCGATAATTCTCTATAGTATTAGGAATCTGTTTTGTGGTTAAAAGGAGTAATAATATGATTTCTATATTGGGATTTGTTATCTAAATTTATCATTAATAATCTTAATTTGAATCTGAATGAATATGACTTCAAAGGTTTATAAAATAAATTTTTGTATTATGTCAAAAATGCAAAGAAATTCTGGCAAACCATTACTCCCTTGGAAGAGTAGATGCTGACTTCTGTTAAACCAACTCATTGGCCCATTTTGTTTATACAACTTTCTCTAAAGAGAAATTATTCTTTAAGATCTGAGCTTCTTAAAAATGTTCCCCAATATCCTTTGAACTCCAGTGCCTAGAGCACCCACTGATCTTCAAAATTCAGCAATTTCTATGTTTTTGAATAAGTCTTTTCTGGGGCATTGATTTATCTGTTTAACACATTCCAGCTTTGCTCTTGATTGGAAAATAAGACCTTTTCATAAAAGAAGCCTTTCATAGTCTAAAGAAATAAACTTAGTCAACTTGAATGAATGTATTGAGTAATCCAATATATATGGATCTCATTTCAGGATTTAAGGTAGTTAATAGGTGACAGTCACCCCTAGCTAAGGTGTTGTATTGTGTATTGGTTTTCAGGTTAGCAACCCACTGAGTTACAGGTGGCATCAGAAACAGAAATTTGTCCCACTTGGTGGTTGATATCAATTAGAGCACACAGCAAGGGATTTCTTCTTTTTCTTTTCCTTTGCCTGGGGGAACAAGCCAAACTTCCAGAGATTTAAAAGACAAAAACTTACAAGACATAATACATAATCCAACAATAACTTACTTGGGAGAAAATAGAGTTTGATCAGTTTGAACTGCAACTTTCACATATCTATTAGAAGTAGACTTTTCCAAATTATTTTGAAGCTACAATCCTTTTGCAAATGTAAGCTAAACATCTGTTTTAGATCAGACATAAAACTATTTGTGAACCCTTTGGATGCTCAAAAACCTTTAAAAGCAGGAAAGGAGAGAAAAGGAAAGAATAAAATGGCGGGATCTGGAAAAATGGAGGAGACTGCCTGGAACTAAAGGGAACTTATAGTGAAACCTTAACAAGATTCCTTCAAGATACATTCTAACAAACTTTGTAACAAAATAATAGAACCGCAGGAAGAGAAAGTGGAAAAAAGAAGCAAGAAGAAACAGCTTTGGGTTATTTGGATTACTTGATGAGTTTTGGATTGTTGGCTATTGGATTTAAATGACTAAATCAATCGGGTGGTTGTTTAAAAGTGTTTAAAATAGCATGAATTTTAGAAGAACTGAAAATGGAACTTAAAAAACAGAAAGAAGATGCACAAGAAGGAAGAGGTTCTTATGGCTTTGTATTTCAACTTTTAGAAATGGAGATCTGGAACTATGAGAAACAACAAGAAATTCTTGTAGAACAAGAAGGTCAGAACAAAGAAGAAGCCATCTTTAATGATCAAGTAACTTTATGGGGGGGGGAGGAAAGTGGGGAAAGAGAGTGAAAAGTTTAAGAAGTGAAAAAACAACCCCAAAAGAGAATAGTTTGAAAAATAATTACAATATTAGGAAGCAACAGAAGAGAGGATTACAGAAGAGAGAATTAGAAGTAGAGAGACAAGGGGACAAAAAGGGGAGGGAGAAGAAGAGGGGGAAGAAGGAAAAGAAAAGAAGTTATAAAAGAAAGGAACAAGATATAGAGAAACAGGGAAAATGTATAAGGATTGAAAGTATAAGCCAATTTAGAGATAATGGGTGAAAATTTAATTGAAAAGGGATTCTGCAAAGGTACATAAGATAGTATTGTTATATTAGAAATAGAAATGGGTATTTTCCCATGTGTTAATATTTGTGCTTTTATTATAGTGACGTTTTGGCAGAATCTCATCTACCATCCTCAGGCTTGTGTATTGGGTTCTTTTTAATCTTGTGTGTCAGGCTTAGCAGCCATTTTTTGTTTGAATTTGGTGCTGGCTTTCTGCTTTATTTGAATGGTTTTTCCTCATCTTGATTGGCTGGGAGTCTAGGTCTGTTTTTATTGGTCTTAGAGTTGCTGTGTTCTTGATTGGTTGGCAACATTGTGTTTTGTGCATTGGGGTTTCTTAGTGCAGCTTGGTTTCTTGTGAATGGCTGATAATTATTTATTAGGAAGCTAGGTTTTATTTGGGTAGCTGGCTGGGGTGGGTTTGGGCTGGAGGTATTGGGGGGGGGTTGTTTGTGTCCAGGTGCTTGCCTGGATTGTGGTATAGATATTTTTTTGTTTGTGAGTGCAGGCTTCCAGATGATTGATAGTCTGGTGGAGTCATCTCTTCTATTCATACTATTAGGTCTTTTATCAATTTCTATGGCTTCTCTGGTGATTCTATGGCCAGGGTTTTCTATAATAGCTTGGGTTTTGGTGCCACTGAAGTCGATGCTATGACCTGTGGCTTTCATATGTTGGACTAGTGAGGAAGTGTATTCCAGCTTTTGTATTGCATTTTTGTGTTCTTCAAGGTGGGTACTTATCCTTCTGTTGGTTTGTCCTATGTATGTGGCTAGCACCAAATTTAAAACAGGAATGGCTGTGAAGCCTGACTCACAGATGAGCACAATACACAAGCCTGATGATGGCAGATGAGATTCTGCCAAAACATTGCTACAACTTTAAAAGCACAACTATAATGATGTGGGAAAATACCCAAACAAAGCTGAATACCACACACACACACATATTTAAGAACATAGTGTGTATTTTAAGAATGCACCAAGCAGAATTCGACTGGAAGTTATGTACTGTATTGAATGTTATAATTTTAAAGGCATAAATTGAAGTTTAAATAAGAGTTGAATAGATAAAATTAAAAGATATAAAGGTTGCATACTCCAATTAGTAACTACAAGGGAAAAAATTGTTTAATGAGAAAAGCCTTGGGACTCAGAAACTCAGAGACTCTTCAAAAATAGCAACATAATTATATTTGAATGAAATAGTAATGTATTTTTATTTATTTAATGAATTTTATTATTTAATGAAATGTATTGTCAAAGGAAAAGCAAGGAACTATAAGGAAAGAGACCAATTGCAGTAAGTTGCCCTTAACTGATTTTAGCTAGAAATAGAAATAAGAAAATAAGATTTCTTTTTGGCATGAACTAAGGCTTGCAAGGAGGGACAGCCAAGTGCTGACTGCTTTATTTTCCCTTTAAATGCTTTCAGCTAAAGATTCCCAGGAAGAGTTCAAAATAAAGATATTTGTACTTCTTTCTTTGGGTGAATGTGCTGAACGTAGGGCTTCTTATGAGAGTATGAGCTCTGTTCTGAGCAACATATGTTATCCATCTTACTTTGAAAGAATAAATACATTACCACCTCCAATTCCAACATTAGTCAATGGGATGTCAAGAAGTAAAGACAATGTGAAGATTATCTACTTGTCATTTTTATTTTTTCCAGCCCAACAGAATGTTAGAACAATCTGTTGGCCAGTAGGATTCACTTTCCAAAACCTAACAGCAGATGACAGGACAAGCTTTGGCATGGAGGAAAAATCAGATTAAAAACCAAAGAAAGAGGAGAAAAAATTGGTTTGTTAGCCTGACAGCAGCAAATGTAACTGTGGACTTGGCACATCCCACCTCCTTTACCGATATAAGTCTACTAACAGTGAATCCTTCTGAAGCTTGCCTTCAAAAACTGTGGGAGCTTCATCTCTGGAAGCTTTCAACAAGAGACTGGATTGCCATCTGTCAGAAATGGTGTACGGTCTCCTGCTTGGGTGGGAGATTGGACTAGATGACCTACAAGGTCCTTTCCAACTCTGTCATTCTGTTATTATTCTGCTTCCTTGTCATATGTCACATCCAAACAGATATATGTCCACTGCTGGTTAAAGGGTTGGAAAGTATTGCAGAAACCACGAACTGCCTGCTTTTCCTGCTCTGTTAAACATCTGCTGTATTTTTTACAAGGGCTTTGAGTATGACTGATTCCATGTATCACCTGCAGCATTCATGTCTGATTTTTATTTCCATTAAAGGAAAGTGGAAAGGTGAGTCTAGAAATTCTGAAATAAAGTTTTCTGCAGGCTCTCTCCATGCAACAAATATTTGATCAATACAACACAAGCTGACTCTGAACAAGACGATAGGAACAAAAGGAGGTTAAGCAGGAACAGTCAGTAGTAGAGACAAACCATCAGAATAAATGATCTGAGAGCCAGGGGCACTTGGAAAAAGTCAGAGTAACTGCTGGAATTGACTGCCAAGGAACCAGATGCTGTTGGGGGAATATATATATTTCCGAGATTGGCATCCAATTTTGCATTTTCTGTCTGATGAAAAGACAAACTGGCCTCTCCAGCTCAAAATGGTTTACATGGGAATAAATCCCATTGAATAGCATGGCGCTGATTTCAAAGCAAGCACAATTAGAAAAGTGATATGAGGATGATTCTATGATGGCTAAGCGGCACTATTCCATGCTACTATGGTTGTCCTTTTTCAATGACTTTTGACAAAGCTGTTTCCCAATGCCTCTAACAAATGCACATTTCATAAACAGCAATGCAATTCTTATTCATTATCCTTTAACGGATGGCAGGCTGGGATGAAATCATACTCTGCTTTATCCTTTTAAAAAGATAGCATTTCACTGTTTTATTGCATGGAGTAATTCTGTGTACATGCACTAAGAATAAATGAGGGTATTGGTAGCTTTTCTCTTACCAAACCCAGATATATATACTGACTTTAACACCAAAACAAAAACAAACCCCTAAGGTGGGTTATAACTAGGATATGATGCCCTTGGTTCATAGTCTATAAATTCTCAAAATAATTTTCAGATTCTGAACCTGTCTACAATTGATGAGGAGTTCTGTTCCTTTTAGATCTCCATAAATAAATAAATATATGGATGGAAGCTATAGAGAATGTTATTCCATCTGTCCAAGAAATGAATTCCTAGTCCTTTTTTTTCAGGAGCTATGTGAACAAAATGAGTGGCACAGAATATATAATTTGCTCTCTAACTGGGATAAATTCAGGCCTGTAAAGGCTGTGCAAGGGCTGGAGACACAACTTGAGATGTCATTTCCTGGAAATAAGATTTAAAGATTGCTGTGGTTTCTAGGAGCTTTTCAAATTATTCCTATCTTCCCTATGTTGAGAAATATAATAAAATATTCCTATATTCAGGGGTATCTTTGAAACATTGCCAAAAAGTTGTAGATGTTCTTTTCCTGGGCAGAATTTTCTGTGCCTGGTAACAGTAGTTAAAGATTTGTGACTACACTTACAGTTTGTTTGTTTTTTAATCCCATGGGGATTTAACACAGATGGATTACAAAGAGAATAAGGAGAGCATGTGGGAAAGGTTTTGGAGGCTGAACTGATGGCAGAGAGGTTGCAGAGTAATTTTGTACTGTAGCTCAGATTTGAGGCCAAACTGATGAAAAATTCAGAGGCCATAACACTTGCTTCAAAGTTCAGGAAGCGTTATGAATGTTGTAAATGATATATCTCCCCAGATCTATAGTATATGCCAATGACATCTCTGCCTAATTACATTTAGTGGTTATATTCCCTAAGGAAAATGATAACATTTATATATTTTTTGTCTTGGAATGATAATAGTTACATTAAAAATTGAAAAGAAATGGTCATAGGTTTTTCTTTCTAGGACAAGCCCAATAAATTAATTATTGGAATATCTTTCATTGATCCTCAGGATGAGATAATCCTTAGATTGAAATATCATTTTAAATTATTTGTTAGTGCATTTGCCACACTCCCCCTGTGTGTGTATGTGCATGGCAAATGTTCAATTTCTCACCATTGATTAGACAATTCATATAAATTATATGCAGTTAATATATCTCAATGTTTAATATAATAGACTTCAGAATCAGATAGATGGATGGATAGATGGATAGATGGAGAGAGAGAGAGAGAGAGAGATTTATCAAATTTCAATATCAAATACTGACATATACAATACATATACAATGCTATATTAAGGCAATAAAGCACTGAGGTTCATCAATATTGTACAGAAGTTAGAGAGGGGAGGGAGGGAGAGTGTGAGAGAGAAAATGAACAAAGCTAAGCAAAAGCTGTGACAAATTTTGTATGTACTGATTCCAAAATTAATTACAGACATATCTGCTGCAGAATGGAACATGGGGCAGAGTGAATTGATGGAATAAATACTGACTGAAATAGAAGGAATCCATTCACCCCTGACTGCTGTAGAAACTGCATGTAAGAATGCTTTTATAGTTCAATTGATTACTGGCCTCAAGAAGGACTGTATTGCAAAGTTACAAGATTTTCAGCTGGTTTAGATCATTACAAGACATGCTTGCTTGGACTGTTACTAAAGGATTTTAAGGATAAGCCAGCTCAGTCTTAGCCTCCCCTATCTTTCATGGTTTAATAAACTTAATGTTATTTCATCCTGTTAAGTACTTGGACATGGGTCGGAGTAAATGGAGACAGCCTCTGAATGTGAACTTTCAGCTCTTTATTGCATAGTGACTTCTCAAAACAATAACAGTGAACTCTGCCTTATATAGGCAACCCTTGTGAGAATTGTCCAATAGCGAGCTATGAACGCTAGCTCTTTAAACCAATAATAATCCTCTGTTAAGGACCAATCGGATTCCTAAGAACTAACCAATCCGATCTGGCCGCCTAACAGCCAATCAGAAGTGCAGGGCCAGAACCCTGCACTTTACCTCAAGCTCATACTTTATTAACTATGGTACATACACAACACATCCGAACTGATTTTTTTTTTTTTTTTTGCCTGTGCAATGACTATGTCACAATACTTAGAGATTTGGCAAGTCTGTGAAAACACACCCGGGGGGGGGGGGGATTCCATCAACCTACAATACTGAACATCTACTAAAATCTTGGGGATGAGTAAATTTCCCAAATGACTAGGTTTCCATAACGAAAAAAAAAATTCTTGTGAAGGGTGTCTGTCTCCTTAGAACACAGCATTATACCATATCATGAAAGTGTACTGCACTGAATGTATACTCCAAAACACCGACACATCAGTGGTCATTGATTACACATTGAAAATGTGTAAGAAGGCAAAGACAATTTATCAAGTGAATACGGATAACAACTGAAAAACATTTTTGAGCCAGTGTTTTAGAAATTATGAATAGACTGTTAGATTAGTTACTAAGAAAAGAACTGGAATCTTGCTTTTAGCATTTTTTTAAAAAATCCCTCCAAAATCTCCGAAATACATAATGAATATTTACATTGCAATAAAAAGACATATAAATGACATTGATTAAATTAATAATGATAAATATATCTCTTTCCATGAAATGGAATGAGCAACTGGAGAAAATTAAAACATTCTGAATTCATTAGTTTACCAGACAGGGACTTGGTAAGAATGCCAAACAGATGCAAGTCAACAAATGTTTCAATGAATTGTGCATTAACAATTTGTGTAGAGGTTGCTCTGTAATAGACACAAGGTTTTTTTTTTCAGCTCTCTGGAAAAATAACTTGAAAAGTTAAACTGATGAATCATTTTACTTTCTATTTTCAGAACGTTGTCATCGGTTTCACGTTACATGTGATGGAAATGAGAGAGTTAGAAGCTTCTGGACAACAAGGAAAATATACGAGGAACATATCAATGAAAATTGCATCTGTTTGCTCAATATTTTTAAAAAATTAAAAGAGAGGCTTATCTCTTGTTGTTACTTCCTCCCATTGTCTGACTTGTATTTTTAGAATAGTTTGTTTTATATACATTTACATTTACATATTCATACACACACACACACACAGTATTCAGCTCTGTTTGGGTATTTTCCCACGTCATTATAGTTGTGCTTTTAAAGTTGTAGTGACGTTTCAGCAGAATCTCACTTGCCATCATCAGGCTTGTGTATTGTGTTTGTCTGTGAGTCAGCCACATATACATATATATTCATTCATATGTATAGAAGAAATAATTGCTTGGGCTTGGAAGTTAAATAGATCCGCAATGGGAGCCACCAGGAAATCCTACTGCTACAATTTACATTGAGAAATAAACATCCCAGAAGAAAACTATGGGAATCTACTTCCATGCACTTTCCAAGAAAACTGCATAGATGTGTCCATAGAAGTCCCAATGGTTCAAACCCAACTTAAGCGCATTTTTTTAAAAATCCTGTAGATAACTATCTGTCATGTCCTTTGCCTTCCAATGTAACACAACAGTTTTTTTTTAATTGCATCCCATTTGTATGATTTATAGTATCCCAGCAAATTTGTGGCCCATTAAGCTTTACACAAATTGATTTAGACATGTATTGCAAGATGTAGCAAAATGAAGATTGTCCCACAATTGAGGAACCTATATTGAAATAGGTTCATCATCTCATTTGCTCAGGAAACAAATCCATACCAAATCACTTTTTGTACAATTAATATGCAAAATATTCTTATGTGTAAGTTATAGTCTTTAGTGGATCCCATTACACAACAATATCTTATGTATTAGGTATACATGTAGAACCCTTAACACAATCAATGAATATGTGATCCTCAGAAAATCATAGGCAGTTGATCCTTTATTGGCAAATGATGTGGCTAGTCACCAGGATACTGCAAATATTCCTTTTTATGAAGACATCTTGATCTTTCCCCGAGCTCCCTGAAAATCACAATTTCACAGTAAATTATCAGTTGAAAATACTTTATATTTCAAATCAACATGCTGTAGAAATATATATTTACTAAACATTATATAGCTGATAATTTGTTCCTACCTTATGGATATGATGGCAACATTTTAGCTGGAAATATTGATATGAAAGTCCTCATGTGAAATGTTTCCATCACATATTTCTTTTAGTGTAAAATGGTGTACCCTACCAAAATGTTTTTTTTTTTTTTTGTGAATAGATAGCATAAAGAAAGAAAAGGTCCACTAATATCTGATTTCTTTTTTATATATACACTGAGAAGAAAACAGATTTAAAAAAATTGTATCCATGACCACTACAGCACCATCATTCGTCAATCGCCATCATCACCATCATCATATTTTTCATCATCATCAATTTATCCCATGTTTAACTCAAATCTGCCTAACCAGAGAGAGAGAGAGAGAGAGAGAGAGAGAGAGAGAGAGAGAATTGATTATCTGCCATGAAGTTATTTTAATTCTGATCAACTTCATGGATAGGTCTTCTGCATGACAAACTATCCCTTACTTGTTCTTTCAAGTCTTCCAATAATGCAGTCATCCCCATTGTGAATGACTTGTCCATCAACCTTGCTGCTGGTATCTTCTTCTTTTTCCTTCCACCTTTCCCAGCATTAGAGCCTTTTCAGATTGCTAGATCTGAAAATGTGTGTTAGAAGTAGGATAATGTGTTAGAAGTAGGATAATTTGAGGATGATCATTTGTGCTTTGAGTGGAACTTTGGATTGACCTTTTTGATGACCCATCAGTTTGTTTTCTTTTCTTGAGTATTCACATTTATTTATTTTTTATTTACTTTTATTGTTTATTATTTGTTTGTTTTGTCAAGCAGCTTTTAGATAATAGATATAATTAGGAACATGATTATGAGTACATGAAATGGGTATGGAAGAGTACATTAAATGGGTATGAATAAAAGAAGGCAGAGTCAGGTAGTGCATTCCAGGCATTGATAACTCTGTTGCTGAAGTCATATTTTCTGCAATTGAGTTTGGCGCAGTTAACCTATTGTGTGCTCCTGTATTGTGGTTGAAGCTGAAGTAGTCATTGACAGGTAGGACATCATAGCAGATAATTTTAAGTACTATGCTTAGGTCAGACCAAAGGTGGCATAGTTCTAAGTCGTCTAAACCCAAAATTTCAAGTTTGGTGGTATAAGATATTCTGTTGTGAGCAGAGTGGAGAACTCTTCTCATGAAATATCTCTGGGTTCTCTCAATTGTATTAATGTCCGATATGAAATGTGGGTTTCAGACAGATGAGCTGTATTCAAGAATAGGTCTAGCAAATGTTTTGTATGCTCTAGTTAGCAGTGCAATATTATCAGAGAAAAAGCTACATGAGATTAAATGAACAACTATTGTATAATTGCATGCTCCTTTCCTTTGGGAACTTAATTTTGTATGGAAATTTTTCTAATAAACATTTTAGAAAAAATCTCCTGAGAATACCAATGAAAATGGAATTCCCAGGACACCTTTTCAAAACCAAAATATTTATTAGAAAAAGTTCCATACAAAATTAACTTCACAGAGGCACAGTGCTTGCAACCATACAAGTCAATTGTCTCTTTAAAGTAATAACAGAATTGTAAGGGAATACATATGACTCTGACATGGACTGCAGTGTGTGGCATGTCAACCAAGTTATATTCCCCTCACTGAAAATATGTTTTGACAGAGAATTATAAAGAGTTATGTCATTCCTAAAAGCCCCCTAAAAGTAGAGATTTGGATGAGCATTATAGTGCAGCCTTGTCTTTTTCCAATGGCTGATTGGATTATTTGAAAAATTGCAAATCAGCATCACGTCAAATATTTCAGAGTGACAATTTTTTCAGTCATTAACATAGGCATGGCTACCCTACCTATATAAAACATGAGTTTATGTTGCTGTTTTAGCTGTGCAGGAGATTAGATGAGAAGTGAAATAGAGGGAAAGGGATTAGAGCTTGCTACACCATTTGTCACACAGATTTACAGCTCACTTGTTCATTTGTTTGTTTGTTTATTTCACTGTTGAGGAAAAACAGTATGGGGAGGGAACAACAATTGCAAGGAAAACAATTTTGAATGAAAAGGAGATATACTTGTTCTGTTGAATGGCATGTACACATTCCAAAGTCTATGCAAACAAATATATATGTCTCAATAATAAAATGCATGGTTAAATAAATCAATATACAAGCAAACAATTAAAAGATGGGAGATAAAGCTTTTGAAACCACACATAACTACATTGGTTTCCATCTAATTTTTCTAAGGCGTATGACAAGAAACATTAAAACACCACATAGGGCAACCCCTGCAACAAGCAAATTCTTGCCCAAAGAAGTACTTTATTAAGTCCTATTTCTCTTGATGGGAACTTAACTTTCAGACATTGAAATAAATTAGTGTTCAGAGTTTAATTAGATTTGGCATAAAATGACTATTTTCTAAGCCAATCAAATGTCTGTAGAGAGTTGAAAATGTTTGGCTAGATCAAGACTGTCCTTATTTATTTTATTTTTAAGCATGTTCAGCTATAAAATGCAACTGCTTCTAGAATGTAATTGGTTTGGTGCAGAGAGCCAAAATCAGGTTTCTATTTCCACTTTCACTCCAACAAATTACATGGAAAAAGAGGCACTCAGATGCTAAAAATATGCAGAATGGAAAGTTACCCATTCGACTCCATGGCCACATTAAGATGCTAATACAAGCAGAACAAATATCTAGACTACTCAAATATTCCAATTAGGACTGAGCATATGGTGTCAGTTATAGAATACAATCTCATTTTGTTTTGTTTTGTTTTTGAGCACAATAGTAAACTAACTTATGACTTAGAAGAAAAGGAAGTAACTGTCTTGCCAGACAAGCAATATTACAACTGGAGTAAGGATGAGGGTAATGAACTAGACTAGATTAATTCCAGTCTTTTGGAGGGAAAATAAATGCCACCAATTCACACACAAAAAAAATCCGACCTGAGAAGACCAGTACAAAATATCCCAGTGAGAAATGTGGTAATTAAGAAAGGGGAAATAGAAAACTGTCAGGGAAGTAAATTGTCATAAGGCCCAACTTTAGATGATCTACGCTGAATAGGGTCATATTACTCCTGGAGTTATTGCTTAAAAGGCCAACTTTCTGTTTTGCTCAGTATACCAGCCATGCTGTCTTCACAGGGTTAGAGTTATGGCCAAAGAAGTTTTATTTAGCACTGTTAATGGACATGGCACTGTACATGGGAAGAAGAGAAGAGTGAAAAAAAGAGTAAATTTGGAAATTTTGCAGCCTTTTGAAGAAAGCATTTGGCCATAAGAAAAATACTACACATTGAAGAGAAATGCTTGCTAATAATATTTCAGACTGCTAATAAAGATTTTGTTAATGCTTACAGCCTTGTAAGTCCTAGGTCCACCTCTTAAATAATATTTTCTCTGTTGAAGGTCACATCCTGAGTTGAGTGCCATCATGGAAACTTTGTCACAAAGTAATCAACAACTGGAGTTGACAATGTCTTGTCATAAGATGAATCATTATAGCAAATATTTTTAGAAGTTGTAAATAGGAAATTCATTGGTTGCCTTGCTGGTTTTTCAAAAGAAGCGCAAGACATAGGTTTCAGCCTACTTTTGAAGGAACTAATGAGTGTTGTTTAAATATGGCTTCTGCTGTTGCTGTTTTAGTCTTTAATTATTTTGATGTTGTTTTAGCATAGTCATCTTTTGGTTTTTATTGTTTAATTAACTGATTAAAACGCATGTCACTGCTATCAATGTATGTAGCTATAGTTCCATTTTTGAGCCCCATGTCTCAATGTATCTAAATTGGAAATCCTTGATTTACCAGCCCAGAATGTCTCTTGCTGAGTAAGACAGTTATTAAGTGAATTTTGTCCCATTTTATGATCATTCTTGCCAAAACTGTTAATTTAATCACTGCATTTGTTAAATCAGAGTTAGGGTTAGAGTTATATGATTGTTAAGTGAATCTGGCTTCCCCATTAACTTTGATTGTCAGAAGATGAGAAAATATGATCACATGACCCTAGGACACTGTAATCATCATAAATTGCCAATTCATGAAACTTTGATTTTGTCGATCAAATAGATTTGTTGTTATATAAATGGTTAGTTATATATTAATGTATAAAAGTTGAGGCTGGATTGTTTTTATCTTGTACTCTGCTAAATCAGTCAGAAGTCAATGCCTCCCCCCCCCCCTTGTACTTCACAATTTGGTAAAATAATGTCTACTTCAAGGTTCTTCAAACTTGGCAAGTTTAAGACTTGTGGACTTCAACCCCCATAATTCCTGAGCTAACATGACTGGAGGAGGAATTAAAGCTGTCAAGTTTGAAGACCCCTGGTCTACTGTAAGAATTCTATCGGAGCAGGAGTGTCAAACTCAAGGCCCAGAGGCCAGATCTGGCCCATGGGGTGTTTCTATCTGGCCCATGGCCCACCCTAAAAACAGTGGAGGACTGGCTTGTGGTGTATTTGCCAGCAAAAAGGGATCTTGGGAGGGCTACATGCAGCCCTCCTGGGCTCTGTTTTGGGCCACGATGGCCTCCTGCAACCCTCTGCCAATGAAAATGGAATTTGGGGAGACCACATGATAGAGGGTTACAGGAGGTTGTCGTGGCCCAAAATGGAGGCTGGAAGGGCCAAAAACAGTCTTGATGAGTGACATTGAGCTGGCCACACCCACCCTGGCCTTATCCACCTGGCCCCTCAAGGTCAAACATAACCCTGATATGTTCCTCAATGAAATCGAGTTTGACACCCCTGTATTAGAGTAATAATCATAGGGTAACTACTGTAGGAAGTTAGCATCCACATCACTCCTAGAAAATTGAAATATCCTAGGAAATATTTAAAAGGCAGAATGTTTCCCCTAAAAAGAGTAGAAACTCAAGAGCAGAAACTCACCTCAGAAGCAGAAACTCACTCCCACCTTTGTTAATGAGTGGGCCATTAAGGCCTGGGCCAGAATACTTTACATAACAAAGATCTCCAGGTAAAGTTATAACAATTGCCAAAAGTCCGTTTCAGTGCATCATCCAGCAAAGCTCAAGCAAGCCTGGAACTCAGGACAGCCTACAGAGTTGCCCCTGCATGGCCCCATGGGAGTCTGACAAACAATCAGAATATGAGCTTCAATTCAAATCCCAACAAAGGTTATAAAACTCTCAGCACTCTTAGCATATCATTCCTTCTCTTTTCCTTCACCTTGGAGCATGTGATCATCCTTCTTTGGAGCTTCAAGCCATGTGGTCCTACTGTCCACCATTAAACCATCTTTCCCAATAGCCTCCACTGCCTTTTTCCCCACTTGGAACTGAACCCAGAAGGATATTTCTTCCAACACTAGTAAAGAGAACACCAGGATAGGCTGAATGATAAGAAGTATACCATGTCAACCCTATTAAGACATTGCTGTTGCTTTTTTCAATCCTTCTGTGAAAGGTTGTTTCTCGAACTTGGAGCATTATAGCCTTCTTTGCTAATCATTGTGTTGGGCTCTGAGTTAGCTACTGAACTGTTAGCTCCTAACACACCTTGCAGCAAGAGAATATCACCTTAGCTCTGCTGACGGATCTGTATTGTGTTAGCAGATTATGTGGAAGGTTGCTTTAGAATGACTCAGCAGAGCTGTGAGCTGCAGGTTGGATTCTGAAGCAACTGTGGGATAAAGGATGGATTCTGAAACAACTGGAAGCTGGAAATGGCTTTTTTCATGTATTGATGTGATGCATATTATTAGAGGAAATTGAGGCATATATAGGTGGTAATTAGGCATTGAGTTAAGACATGGTGAAGGTGGCACCAGGTGGGGATCAGTTAGTGAGGGTCGGAATAGGTTAGGGATGTAGACATGTTATAGGGTTAATAGATTTATAGATAATAGGTTAGGCGTGGTCAGATCTAGAACTGTGTATAGGCCTGGATGTGGTGGGATGTGCCTCATGATAATGATAGTAAAAGGAAAGTGAGCAAACTCAACCTCAACACTTACTTTGCCTGGCTTTTAGCCATTCTTGCCTGATTAGAGTATTTGTTGTTTGCTGATATTTTAAATAAACCATCATTGTCCTAAAGAAGAGCTGGAGTTTGGATTCATTTAAAGACAAATCTTCAATACTCAAGGACTGGTTGAAACATAGTCTTACTCATCACCTATTTTTTGGCTGACTTTGATAGCTGTCACTCAGAATTATTGGAGAAGAAAAGCAATGTATGGTTCTTCAGTTTCAGACTAGGGAGTAAACCATTGTTTCTCAACCTTGGCAACTTTTAAGTATGTGGACTTCCCAAAATTTTCCAGCCAATATGTTGGCAAAGGAATTTTTGGAGTTAAAATCCATACACCTTAAATTTGTTCAGGTTGAGAAACACTGGATAAACTATAATAAATATCATCCAAATAGCATTTTTAGAAATATTCATTTCTCCTGTAGTAAAACCAGATTTTCACCTTCCCCTTTGAGCCCTCATGCTCCATGTATTCTTTGCTGCTTTGTATCTTTCAAGCCCTTTCAAAGTAACTTGACTTATTGGCAAAGTACCCATTTATCAAGCTCTCTATGACAGTCTTCTAATCCTCTATTTCACAGAGATATTCTTTAAAGCACCTGGTACCTCTTGACAATACCTTTGAGCTGATATACAATCTTGACTTCTGAAAAGTGAATTGGCCCTGGAGACTTAGAGTGAAAAGTTTGTTCTGAGGGAATGGAAGCATTAATATCATAAGAATCTCCTATCCTCAACTCTTGTGATTTGCATTATACAAGAGAATTTAAGAGGAAACCAACAATGGAGCTCTGTTTTCAATGTCTCAAAGTTTCAGTGCAATTTTCTTATAGCTGAACATTTTAAACTCTGCCAGCATTCTCATTGTCATCACATTATTCAATTGTCTGGCAACTGAGATTTTGTTGTAATTGGTCTCTCTAAAAACACTTGCTCTACCTTTATCTCTGTGAAATAGAGGATTAGAGATGCTTCAGGTTAAGCTTGATTCTGAGTGACTTCCTAGACAAGTCTGTGTAAGATTTTTGGCAACAATGCACAAGTGATTTGACATTGCTTTCTTGTAGGCTATTATATTTTTGATCTTGGTTTTTGCAATTTAAAATGTCCAAGATATAGCCCTGGTATTTTTTTTATGGTCGCCCATACAAAGACTAACCAACTTATTTGAGGTTAGCCAAAGTTTGAAGCTTTATATTAATAGGGTGTCACAGTTATCTTTGATTAGCTATTGGTTTCTGACAGATATTTTATTGCTATCTAATATATGGACATCTTATTGGAATGTGATTCCTGAAGAGGCAGCCAACCTGATGAAGTCCCTTCTACCAAATTGCTGAGCCAAATGGCACAGCAGAAACTGCAGATTGCTGGACCATTTTCCTGCAAATATTTGGTCTAAAGCAACATCTCCCAATGTGGGAGGAAATTAATTCTAAGTCATCTTGAAAAAGTAGCACTGTTTTCTTAAAGGAAAAATTGCATAACACTTGCAGATAAAACTGTCAACATTTCTTATATTAGTGGAGAATACTTACATTTCACTCAGACTGAACTAATTTGGAACCTAGATACCCAACTGAGCAATGCTATTATTTGTGTGTATTCAATGAGACAATAAAATAGAACATTAAAAACAAAAACAAAATGCTGTTTTGCTGCTTAATCCAATTAAACAGAGAGCAAGTATGGTCTAGCAGTTAAGGCACCAGGCTAAAAAGTGAAAGATCATGAATTAAGTCCCACTTTAGCCATGAAGGTCAGCTGAGTGACTTTGGGCCAGTCACCCTCTCTCAACCCAAGCCACCTTTACAGGGTTGTTGTTGTGGGGAAGAAAAAAAGTGTGTTAGGTAGATTCACTGCCTTGAGTTATTATAAAATAATAAAGGTGGGATACAAAAAAATGAATCAGAGGCTTAAAATCATTCAAGGTCTCCCTGAAGAAAATCATAATCCTTCCATTTTACAGTTTTGCTTGCAAGTTGCTTCTTTATGGCAAAGACAGAGAATTGATAAAGGTGATCTAGAAACCACAATGTAAACCATTGATCAGATTACAACAAAAGAACAAATCAAGAGCAATATCTATAACAACAAAGCAACAACCCCAAGCCAGTTGTTACTGAACTTGACTAATCTAAATCTAGCTTTACTGTCTTTCTTTTTAAGTTCTGGGCAGATCCCAGAGTCAAGAATTTTATCTAGCTTCTTATTATATATAGTACAGTCAATTTTGATCTTGGAGGACCTGAATTGATGCATGTTTCAGAAAGCAGAAAGCATTATTTGTAAATCTGAGTTGCAAATTCTGGAAGACAAATAGCAACAAAAACATCTAATAAAGCACCAACTCTATGCTATCATCATGAGTAGACAAATTCCTTGTCTGTTCAACCACATTTGACCAATAAAGAATTCCCTTCCCTTCCCTTCTCTTTTCTCTCCCCTCTCCTCCCCTCCCCTTTACTCCTGTTTCTTTCCCTTCCCTTCACTCCCCTTTCATTCTATTCTATTCTATTCTATTTGATTTTGCAGCCCAAGTCTATTGGTTTTAGCTATCTAAAGGGTGGTAAAGGAAGAGTTCATACATTTATTAATTTACAAAAATGCATTCTGTTATGGAACATGCACCTCTATGTAAATGTGCACCTCTATGAAAATATTACTCCCCAATTCACCATGGGACAAATTGCCATGGCCAACTCACTGTGGAACAATTCACCACAGGACAATTCAGTGCTGTATTAATCATTTCATTTAGTTACTTTTATTATTGATGACCATATTTTTGTTAAAATTATTGTAATTCTTGTACTTCTAGATTGATTTCCTTTATTTTATTATTTCTGGACACAGTTGAAACTAATTTAACCTTTGAATATATGTAATTGTCCTGTGGCAAGTTGTCCTGCAGCAAATTGGCCATGGTAAGTTGGCCGCAGTGAGTTGACTATGGCAAGTTCGTCCATTCAGTAGCCTAAAATCCCTTAACCCTGCATGTAAGTAGTCTTGAATTGTAGACTGTCTTGGAGACTACATTAATTCATTCCAGCTTTAAGATGCAATCTAAGGGGACTTTTGCACTATGTTTATTGTCTAGACTTAGACTGAGAGAGAAAGATTAGGAGATTAAATTTCAAGGGGGCACTTTGCAGAACAGGTCTAAAAATGACATTTTTTTGAGCTCAAAGAGGAATGTGTACTCATTTCTCACATATTGTGGGTGACAAAATTCCAAATTTAAAATTAGCCTTTAGAGACGTTTTTTTTTTTTTCAATGAGCAACTTAAACATAAAGGAAATTTGAAATATCATTAATTCATGGGAAATATTTCTCTCAGGTATGAACATTAATTTTGTACTGCAAGTCCTGTTCCTACAATAAATGCAGATTGTCCCATTTATCAGCCACCTTACTATTTAAGTTTTTGTGATCTGGCAGAAATCGATTTACTGCTTCTGCCTTGCTTTTTCCTAATAAAGAATTGTATTTTATCACTATGTAAAAGAAGGGGAGAAGAAAGGGATAAGGAAGTGGCAGAAGTACTTTGCTGCAGAAATAAAATAAAATATCCAAATAAGATTCCAGATAAGAAACATTGATGATGATGATGAAATTTATATATTCTGCTTTTCTAAAAAACCCATAAATTACAAAGCACTAAAATAAACTCCAGTTCTAATTAAAATAAAAATGTTTCTGTATAAATATTAAGCATAAAAATGCTTTAATAACTATAATGAAATGAGTAACATTTTCAAAGAAATGTTAAAACAAAGTAAATATCTTAAAATACAGAGATAATATTGCATGATGTTGATTAAAGTATTATTATAGATTATGATGGTTTTACTTTGTGTATGAGTTTTTAATTCCCCATTTTAAAAGCAAACCATAAACTCTTTGATAGTATAAAGCAAGGGTATCAAACTCACAGCCTGTGGGCCAGATGCAACTAGCCATGCCCACATCCGGTTTAGCGAGGTCAAAGAAAGTCACGATCCATCATGGTGACGTGAGTTTGGTGACGTGAGTTTGACACCCCTGGTATGAAGCCATGTGACTTTCTAGACTTCACATCAGAGTGTTGATCAATATCTTTAAATCCCAAAAAGTATTAGCTACTATGGTTTCTTCCATATACTTTATTCCCAGTCATAATGAGTCATGGGAAGTCTATCTTTTCTGTAGTGAATTTTCTGTGTATACCCTCTGCTTGTGGCAACAGATGATGATTCTGTCAGATGGAATAAGCAGCATGAGGCAAGTGTAATTTGACTAGATAAGCTACATGCTTCATTCATTGAAGCTCCCTTGTAATGGAAAGATCCTTTTTTATGCTTTCCTCGGTGGAAAATGAGCTGCTGTGAATCCACAGAAAGCTATTTCCTTCAGCAAACAGATGTGTTCACTCCACTGTTTAGAAGTGACATGGGGTGTACCAAAGCTGCTAGGAAGGGTTACTTCACATAAATCTTCATCAAGCTGAAGGACCCCTTCAGAAATTTGCACAGCTCTATCAAATAGCACAAATGGAAAAGGAGAACTGAGATCTGTGGATTAAAATGAAAAGGGACTAAATTCTAGGAATACATTTAAAGCATTTCTGCATGGCATATACTGATGAGTATAGTATCAAATTCATTCATTCATTCATTCATTCATTCATTCATTCATTCTTTCTTTCTTTCTTTACTTCTTTCTTTCTTTCTTCTTTTCTTTTCCTCCTCCTCCTTCCTCGTCCCACTTCCCTCTCCTCTTCCTTTGTGGATCATTGATAGATTTTTTTTTTCAATTTTATATAATTCTATATGTGCTTGCCAAAAGATGCATGGCTTATAAAAATATTTCCTTGATAATAGATCACACTAATCAATTATATTTTCTACAATACACATTTTTGTGAAACAGTCCAAAGGTGTATTGTAAAACTCTGAATTTTAGTCAATGTTCTGATTGGAATATAGATTTAGGAGATCTAAATTGGACATAACAGAAAAATGCTAATTGAGCCACTTTTCTATCATCAGTAGAAGTTCTGAGTGTCTGATTTCTCCAGGGGTTGGGAGACTGGATCAAGAAATAAACATTGAACTTAAAATTAAGAATAGCTGGGAAATTAGGGACATGTATAATAACCACTTACTCCAAATCTAATCTCCTGAGTTTTTAAAGGTTTGTTATTTTAAAAATTAGGAAGAAGCACAGCTTTTATAAAGCTTGTTGTGGAAAATTACTCAATATTTACTGATTGTTTAAAGATTGCAAAAATAGGATAGTAACTTACAGATACATGAGAATTTGAATTGGTGGGAGGGTCTATGAAGAGGGTCAGAGGTAATCAAATGACCCCGCATTTTGCAAATTGTATTCTTCTATCACTAGGACATACTTTTTATCATTTGTATGATGATGTAAAGCTGCATGCATTATTATTTTGAGATGATTGTGACTTACACCAGTTGTCCCTCAAAAAAAAAAAGAAAGATATTTTGTTAATGTGTCTGCAGCAATAATGACACTTGGACCTCAGTATTTGCTTCACAAAATGCAATAAAGTTCCAAAAGCTCTTCACTCCATAAAGTTCTATGGGAGAAATATTGCCTGCCTGCATAATGTCACTTTAATGATGAAGTGCTGGGTAAATAGACTAAAAAAAAGATATCCCTTATTTAGCATTGAAGAGTTCAGTTGCTTGTCCCAAAGCCTGTATGAGAATAATATTGCATCAAAACATAATTATCTTTTTTTTTTTTTGAAAAAGTTTTTATTAATTTTCTACAAACAAACAAGACAAACAAAACATAAAAACATCAACTCTTATATGTACATCCAGTGTGTCAGTTGGTTCATCATTTTTGTGCATTCATTCTGTAGTCTCAATTACAATTATGTTATATAACAACTCATATTGTCAATCCAAACTTATATATCCTAATATCACTAAAAAAAGAAGTTTTTGACTATATTTTTAATCATTCATGCTTAATGAGCTAACAATACTTTAAACCAGTTTACTCTATAACAAATCATCTAGTCATGTCAAATCAATCCTAAAAAATCCTTTATAAATATAATAGCAAATAGCAAAATAATAGCAAAATAAAGATATTCCTTACTATCTAGCATTCTAAATATTCTATTATCATATTTTATCATCTAGCCATTTATAAAAAAGATCCCAAATTTCGTAAAATTGTTTATCCTCTTGCTCTCTAATTTCAAATGTCAATCTGCTCATCTCAGCACATTCCAATATTTTCTTAATAATTTCTTCCTGTAATGGTATTTTCTCATTCTTCCAATTTTTAGCAAATACAATCCTGGCCGCTGTTAATACATTTACAATCAGGTATTTCAAATCTTTACCATATATATCAGGTAAAATTCCCAATAAGAAGATCTCTGGTTTCAAATCTATATGTTTCTTTGTCATTTTTTCCAACCACATGCGAATTATAGTCCAATATTTTCTAGCATCCTCACAAGTCCACCACATATGGTAATACGAGCCGGGTATCTGATGACATTTCCAGCATTTTTCAGATTTGTTCTTAAACATTCTTGCTATTCTTGTCGGAGGAAAGTGCCACCTGTAAAACATCTTATACAAGTTTTCTTTATATGCTGTTGACATTGTCATTTTATAATTTTGAGACCACAATTTCTGCCATTTCTCTAAATCAATCCCATATCCAAAATTCTTCCCCCAAACAATCATAGTTTCTTTGACTTGTTCTTCCTCTAATTTCATTCCCAGTAAATAACCATATAATTTTTTAATCACCTTCTCATCAGTACCCATCAAGATCTTATCTAAATCAGTCTGTTTATCATAAAATCCCTCCATTTTAGAATCTTCATCATACCTTGAGTGTATTTGTGCATATGAAAACCAATTCATCCTTATACCTTGTTCCTCTAAGTTTTGGATCGATTTAAGTTCACCCTTTTCATCCAAAAGTTCCCCATATCTAACTGTTTGTTCCTTCTTGTAGATTATAGGATAGGAAAATGCTTCAATGGTCGATAACCAAACTGGAATTTTCAAATAACATTGTCTTTTTATCTTCTCCCAATTTAACCACAAAGACTCCCGTACATAATGTCTTCTAAAATAACCCTGTGTTTTAGTTCCCTTATACCATAAAAAAGCATGCCAACCCAACAGCAAGTCATGCCCTTCTAATGTCAACAACCTATGTTTCCTTAATGTTATCCATTCTTTGACCCACATCAAACTTGCAGCTTGATAATACAATTCCCAATTAGGCAGACCAAAACCTCCTCTAATTCTAGCATCTTGCAAAAGCTTTAGCTTTATTCTCGCTTTTTTACCTTGCCATATAAACTTCAACATAATTTTATTTAAATCTTCAAAATAGTCTTTTCCAAGCCTAATTGGTATTGTTTGAAACAAAAATAAAATTCTAGGTAAGATATTCATCTTAATTGTTGAAATTCTCCCTATTAATGACAATTGCAAGTTTTCCCACTTCTTCAAATCTGTAGTTATCTGTTGTTTAAGTTTAATATAATTATTCTCCTTTAATGTGCTACATCTTGTTGTCAAATATATCCCCAAATACTTAACCTTATTTGTAACTTGAATTTTCAAAAGATCTGCCAATTCTTCTCTCTGTCTCAATAGCATATTCTTTGTCAAAATCTTTGTTTTGTCTTTATTTATTTTCAAACCAGCCACCTCTCCATATGCCTCTATCCTTTCCAGTAACTTTGGAGCTGTTTCTAGCGGATCTTCCAAAATAAAAGCTAAGTCATCAGCAAAAGCTTGTAGCTTAAATTCTTCCTTCTTAATTTTAATTCTTTTATGCTTTTATCATCCCTAATATTTCTATTCAACACTTCCAAGGTCAACACAAATAGCAAAGGAGATAGGGGGCATCCTTGTCTTGTGCCTTTCCTTATATTAATAAAATCTGTAAGTTCCCACTCCATCATTACCCTTGCTGTCTGTTTATTCTATATAGCTTCTATTGCTTGAATAAATTTTTTAGCGAAACCCATCTGCTCCAATAATAATAACATAAATCTCCAGTTCACGTTGTCAAATGCTTTTTGAGCATCTAGGAATATCAAAGCCATTTGCTTTTCAGGATGAGCCTCATAGTATTCCAAAGTGTCCAAGATTACTCTCATATTGTCTCTAATTTGTCTCTTTGGCAGAAATCCATTTTGATCTGAGTGAATAAAATTATTTATATATTTTTTAAGTCTTTCTGCTAAAATTGAAGCAAAGATTTTATAGTCTGCGTTCAATAAAGAAATAGGTCTATAATTCTTAATTTGCAATGGGTCAGTCTCTTCCTTTGGTATGAGTGTAATATAAGCCTCTGACCATGTTTTAGGTATCATCTTTTTTAACATAACTTCATTCATAACTTCTAACAATGGGATGCTCAATAATTCTTGAAATGTTTTATAAAATTCTACTGGAAGCCCATCTGGACCCGGAGCTTTCCCATTATTTTGTCTCTTAAATGCTTCATTTAGTTCCATCATTGTTATATTGCTTTCTAGCATTTCTTCAGTCTCTTTAGGTATCTTTGATAACTTAGCTTCCTGTAAATACTGTTTGACTTTTTCTTCATCAATATTCTCCTGTTTATATAATTGCCCATAAAAATCTCGAATAATTTCTTTTTTCTCCTTATTCCCATAACAAACTTGGCCTTGTTCATCTATTAACTTCAATATTTTTCTTGATTCCTTCTCTTTTCTCAATTTATATGCTAGCCATCTACCTGGTTTATTTGCATCTTCAAAATAATTCTGTTTAGAGTTTCTAATTTTCTGTGCCAGTTCTTCTTTCTCTATTAATTCCATTTTATGTTTGATTACATCCAGCTTCAGTTTAATATCCTTTTTCTGTGGCATTTTCTGTAATTCTTTTTCAAGAATTTTATACTCATCTTCCAAGGCCTTAGAAGCTTGCCTTTTCCTAATATTCTTTTTTCTTGTATAATCTATTATCAAACCTCTAGCGTATGCCTTCATTGTGTCCCACACATTTTGCGTTGAAGTATCTTCTTTTTTATTTTCTCTGAAGAAAAAAGCCAATTCCTTCTCCATCCATTGTATAAAATCTTTCTCCTTTAAAATAGTATTATTTAATGTCCATCTCGATCTTTTTTTTTGTCCCTTCCATTTAATTGTCATTGGGCTATGATCTGCCCAGGTACTTGTTTCAATATTTGTTTCTTTAATATTAGATATTAGTTCTGTTGAGATCCAAATCATATCTAATCTGGACCATGATAAATGTCTATTTGAATAAAAAGTATATTGTTTAGCTTTAACGTTTCTTTCTCTCCAAATATCTTTTAAAGTTAATTCATCTGTCATTTTAAAAAAGGACCTTGGGAGAGCCTTTCTATTTTGCTTTGTTGTTGTTGCTATATAGTCCAGTTTATTGTCCACAATTCCATTAAAATCTCCCATCATAATTATATTAACATAGTCCAGTCCAATTATTTTCATGTGCAGCTTTTTATAAAACTCTTCTTGTTTATCATTCGGAGCATAAATTGCAATCAAGAGTATTTTTATATTATTGTCCATTATTTCTACCATTAATACTCTTCCATCTTCATCCGTGTAAATCAATTTTGCTGGAATAGCCTCTTTAATGTATAAAACCACACCTCTTTTCTTACATTGAGTCAAAGAGGTAAATATTTTCCCTAATTTTGGCTGTAATAACAATTGTTCATGTTGTTTTTTAATGTGAACTTCTTGTAAACAAATTATATCAAATTTTAATTTCTCTAATTTATGAAAAGTTTTCCTTCTTTTAACAGCTGAATTAAGTCCGTTTATATTCATTGTAATCAGTTTTTTTTCCTCCATGATTATGCTTTATATTTAGGTCTAACAGCTCTCGTGGATCTCACTTCACGCTGTTCTTTATTATCCATCTGTCCCCCTACTGCTCCTTTCTCTTTTTCAGTCTCCAGTTGTTCATCTTGAAACTCAATTGATAAAGCCTCTTTCTCTGTTTCCTCTCTTCTTCCTCCAAAGAATTCTGCATGAAAAAGTTCTGCTTTCTCAATTGAATCAATTCTATATCTCTGCTCTTGCCACCCAAACACTAGTCCTTCTGGAATCAGCCATCTATAATTCACTTCGTTTTCCAATAGTATTTTGGTCAGAAATCGATATTCTCTTCTCATCTCTCTCACTCTTCTGGGTATTTGTTTTAAAACCACAACCTCTTTACCCTTGTATTTCAGTGTTTTCTCTCTTGCTACTTGTAATATTTGCGTTTTAATGGATTTTTTGGTAAATCTAATATGGACTTCCTTGGGTAATTTATTTCTCATCGCATATCTTGTATAGACTTGATATATCTCATCTATTCCATCCATCATCTTTTCCTCTGTAATTTCCAAAGCATCTGCCAAAATTTCTATCATTACCGCTGCCAAATTTTCTCCTTTTTCCTCTTCTATATTTTGAAATCTGAGGTAAAATTCTGACCTTTCCATCTCCCACCTCAACATCCCACCTTTTTCTTGTTCAACCGCTGTTAATCTGCTGTCAATATTTCCAATCTTCTTCTCTCTTTGTTTTCCTTCTTCCTCAATTTTTTGGAATCTCTCCTCATACTTAACCATCATTTGTTTAATATTTTCCACTTTTTCATCAGTCTTCTCTATTCTTTGTTCAATATTTTCTGCTTTTTGTTCAATATTTTCTATTCTTTGTTCAATATTTTCTGTTCTTTGTTCAATATTTCCTGTTCTTTGTTCAATGATATCTGATTTTGTCTTGAGATCTTGGATTCCTTGCATAATCATCTGTAACTGTAAAGTTATTTTTTCTTGTTCCTTATCTTGCTTCAACATTGTCTGAATTAAACGTTTCGTTCCGGCGATACAGCTGCGATCTCAGGGCTCTGATCGCAGCCGATATTTTCGCCCCTGGTCGGTCCTAACAGACCTAAACCGTCCCGTAGAGATGGTGATCGTGAAGGGCATTGTTCCAGGATCCCAGAGATATCGCAAAATCTCTGGTTTGATCCGGAAGAAGCCCTTTTGCTGGAGGTGGAGAGGCAGCCTCCATATCTGCTGAAGTCGGGACAGCTCCGGAAAGAAAGTGATTGGAGTGAAGTGTGTCGGCTGGGTGAGAAAAACTCTTTTGTGCTGTAAATTCGCTAAGGTTGGAAAGTTCATCCGATATAAAGAAGAAAGCTGTGAGATTTTTTTTTGACTGAAATTGTTTTGAGCGGCGTTTTTTAAAGTGATGTCAAATTGAGGCTTGGTTTTTTTTTTTTTTCTTTTCTTTATACTTTTTGGGAAAGATTTTACTGTGACTTTGTAGGTAACCGGATTGAATTTTCTCTTATATATATTTTTATCCTCCCTTTGATTTTATGCTCCCTTTGATTTTTTAACTTTCTTTAGGATAGTGGCTCCCTTTGGCTATTTTTTCTTTTTTTTCTGTATATATTATTACTTTTTTCTGGCGGGCGGGGAGAAAGAGCATTAAGAAACTTTGTAACACTGCCAACTAGAGGCTTGAAAGTATCTTTATGTGAATTGGAGAGAATTGTAAAAAGACCTCATCTCAAGGACTTTTTAACGTGATAAGATAGAGGGAGAGCACAGCAAAATATTATTGCAGGTGCTTTCCTGGACTGTTATCAACAACACTTGAGGTTTGGCTTTGAAGCGGCTGGAGAAGAGAGTCATAACAAGAGCCTTGGATAAATAACAAAGTGCAGTGTGTTTTCTTATATATACCCCATTCGCTAGCCTTTTTCTAAATTTTAATTTTAGTAATATTTTTATTTTTGCCTTTTATTTTAAAGGGAAAGCCTCAGAGTTTTTTTTTTCTTTTTTCTTCTTTATTTTTCTTTTCTTTTTTATTGGGACTTTTTTGCTTTTCATATTTATGTTTTTGGACTACTTTGTTGTTGAGGTTGTTTTTTTTTTCTTTTTTTTGGATTATTGAGATTTTTTAATTGGATTAAGGTGTGAAGAATCTGAAGGAAATTTTTGTTTTTGTTTTTCTCTCTTTTTGCTTTTTCTTTTTTCCTTTTTCTTTTGCTCTTAATCAATATTATTATTTTTGGATGTGTTTGTTTTTTCCTTTCTATTTTTTCCTTTTTTATGGTGGACTATCTCGTAATTGGATTAGGGTCGAGAAGAACCTGAAGATCTTTCTTCTTCCTTTTTTTCTGTTTCTTCTTTGGTTTCGTGTTTTTTACTATTGGAGTTCTCCATTTTGGATTATAATTGGCTGCTCTACCAGTTGGATTAAAAGTCAAGAAGAATTTGAAGTTTTGGAAACATTGAAATGAGCAGGAAACCAATACCATCTGGCATTTCTGCTTCTACCTCTGCTTCCCCACCAGCTGGAAAACATAATTATCTTTTTGAAGCAGCAGCAAGTGCTATTGTATAGCTAGTGAGTTAATTTTAGTCTTCTAAATAATTCACAAAATGACTCTTTCTGCAGTGACTGGTTGATAATGCAACAGTAAAAACAAGGACGCATTTTTAGCAAAATTTTCTGCAAAATATATTTCCTTACTTCCCAACCTCTGCATTATTTGGCCTTCAGGAGCCAGAGTTCATCCTTCTAGAACTAGAAGTTAAGATATTGAGCTTTTAAAAGTACCTTATTCAGCCTTTAAACTGGTATTGAGGTGTTGGACTATAGCTTTCCATCATTTGGTAGCAATATTCTCAAGCACGTTAATTAGGATTATTTGTAAATGTAATCCAACACATCTGGAAGACCAATATATTTTATTTCTGGGATTTGTATGAGGACTTTCAGGAAACTAGGTAACATATGGGAAAAGTTGATGTAGTTTCTCACAAATATATTTCCAATAAGAAGCACATATACCATCTATCTATCTATCTATCTATCTATCTATCTATCTATCTATCTATCTATCATAAATCATCTATATTGTCTATATATCTGTCTATGTATGTGTGTACATATATGCATATGTCTGTATACACACCCACAAAAGTTTTACTATAAACTATACTAACTTTCAATTAGAAGTAACATTTAGGAAATTAATAGCAATTTGGAAATCTATGCTTAAAATTAAAATCAAATTATGCTTTGATTTGCTGCTAGTTTATAATATCTCTGACATAAACGGGAATTCATTCAGAAGAACTCTTCATAGCTGCTGCTTGAGGAAAAAAATATGTCTAGATTCTTAAAGAACATGAATGTCAGGCTGTGCTCCCTTTAGATCCCAAGAAAGAAATAGTCAGACTCCATGGTGTAGAGCAAAGTTATCCTTTTACTGGAAAATAAAGTGGAAGCTACAAATCAATTCCGAAACTGAGAAATTGGCGGGTAGAATCCACATACAAAGAATTAAGTTTGTTCCCACCCCCCAAAGTTCAAATGATTCTTCCAATTAAAACTTCTGAATAAGCTCATGTGGTCATCTCCAGATGGTGATGAAGTGTCTTGTCAAATGACCTTGACATATTTTGATAAAAGTTCGCAGTTGCGCAAAAGAGGACAGAGAATAGCCAAGAAACAGAAAGTTAAAGAAAAGAATCCCCCCTCCCCTTGCTAGCCCAGCAAGGAATGCAAACATCTCCAGTCTTCTTCCTTAAAATCCCCCCTCCCACCGTTGTCATGACAGCCCAGAGAAATAATGAAATAATAGCAGAAAAGCAACAGAGGAAGGTATCTTGAGGGCTGACAATGACTGTGAATGGACATGAGCCATCTAAAGAAGCCAAGGTAAATAACTTCAAATTGGTCAGTGAAATGTCTCCATCATCCAGAAGTCATAAATTTTAATGATTCTCTTGCAATTTTCTCTGAAAAAATTACATATTGCTTTTTTGCTAATCCAATCCATAAGCATTAGTGAGGATACAACTTTTTAAAGGAAGAGATTCTAAGGCATATGGCCAGCACTCTAGAATGGAAAAGAAAAAATGATTATAAAAATGACTTTTTGTTGAATATTAGCTCTATGTTAAGAAGGATTTTGTTAAATATATGTTCTCTGAGATTGCATCAAGAACACATTCCTTTTGCAATTAGAATCTCATCTCATCTAATATATTTGTTTAATCTAATCTGCTGTGGTCCAGGATGTCCCAATTGTTCCATTGTTTATTATGGTATGGAATTTTAACATGAGTCCCAGATCTGTGGAAAATACTAGTTGGACATGTCAGTTTAAAATTTTCCTCCCCAAACTTTACCCAAATGAACTGCCTTCTCACAGTATGGATTTCAGCTTCAAGAAGTCTTGTTTTCTTGCTATCTTACATTTTATTGTAGGTAACGATATTAACTAATTTGATAATGAAATGTCTGTAATAAAACAACCAAGCTCAAAGAACACCAAGGACACCATAGTTAAACTCTGAGCTACAGATATTATCTTCAGTTAGCAAAGCCATTGCTGAGAATTTTGGGAGTTGACATTTAGAAAACTGGAGCAGGGAAATGTAAAGGATATTCAACATCCTGCAAAAAATATTTCTATTCAAAGTGTTGGAAAAAATAAAATTGCTTATTTAAGAATTTGGTATACCTCCCAGTAAGGAATAATAATATTGATATTATTGCAGGAATTGGGTGTAGTAAAAAGAAGGACTCAGGGAGCAAAGGAAAAATATTTGCTGCAAACTGCATGAAGGCATCAGGAAGAAAATCCAGCCATTAAATGCTCAGCTCCATTCAGTCACCCTGATTCTACCTAATTCTATCCCGAATTAAAGGATTAAAAGGTCATAAAAACACCTACATTGGAGTCTAGAAAGAATAAAGAAATAAAAATCTGAAATTTGTTACTTCAGATAGTTCCATAAGCAGTCTGTCACTACCAAAGGAATCCTTCCTTCGTTGGTTCTTATCAAAGCTTCCATCCATATGAGAAAGACTGAATATGGATTGGCCATTCCACGTGTTCTCAATATTGGAGAAAAAAAGAACCAGTCTCAATATATTTTCCTGCACAGCAGAAAAAAATCAAACTTGGGTGGTACATATTATGAATATCTCTCCATGAATCTGTCAAGTAGTGGTCCTGTCTATCCTTTTCCTTGAGGTATCCACCACACTGATAAATAAGTGCTTCAGGCCCTTTTTCTGATGAGTTGACACTGCTATTTCACAAGTTCTTACAGTACTCCACTATTTTTGTCTTTCAGGTTCATCAGGGGTGTTGTTTGAATTGCTGAGGCAATCTCCCTTGGCCAGCAATTCAGAGAGGTTTATTCTCAGTGTCAGTATTTTCACTCAGTTGAATGATTGACTTTTATACCTGAAAGGCATTTATGTTTAATCTCCCAGAGGCCAGTCATTTATCCTGCCAAGATTTTCTATCACCAACTTGAAATAAATCACCAAACAGCTTTTAGAATGTCTTGTTCTTTAACACACTGTTATTTGAAGCATTAAAAGGTACATGTTCTCAGAAACTAAGAATTTCCCAGTTGCATTTGGATTTGTTTCAACCAAGAGGAAGAGGAGGATGAGGACCAGGAGCAGAAGAATAGGAGTAGGATGATTTTCTAAACATGTAGACAAACTATTTGTTTCTAAACTACTAGAGCAGAGGTGTCAAATTCATGTGTCATGTTGTTGTCATATGATGTATTGCATTTTTTCCCCCTTTGCTTAACTGGGGGTAGGGGTGTCCAGTGTGACATATCCAGCCCACGGGCTGTGAGTTTGACACCTCTGTACTAGAGGAAAAACATTTTTAAAGGATTTCAAGAATGGAGGCCAGATCAAAGTAGATTTATAATAGGAATCAGAGGTGTCCATAGGGCATGGTTAAAAAATCATGGTGGTACAATTTAATTTCACACAGTCACAGGGCATACATAAAAATACATGGCCCTTGGATCAAAATATTGTGATGCCTTGTTGATTTTTTGATCATATCCTGTTGGCACCACTGATTAGAATACATCAAATGATTCTTCTGCTGATATTTTACAAATAATATTAAAAATAACAATGAGCAAAAGAAAAATATCTATAACAGATACAAGATGGATTGCAACTTTATATCAAATGGTCCATGTAATTTGTTAGATTAGCCTAACATAGATGTATTAACATCACTGGAACTTCAGTTTATCAAGATTTCATCCATGTTTAATCCAAATAATTGGAAATAACTTCTGTATTTCAACAGAGCTTCTAAGGATGAAATGAAAAATAATGAAAAATAAATTAAAATTGAGATTAGCAATTGTTACCTTGAGAATACCCAAAGGGTGATAAGTGTAGAAGCAATGCCATTGGATATGACATATATGCCAGAATAAAATGGCACAGCCAAGTAACTTATATCTTGAATCCATTGGTTCTGAAGTTTAGATGCCTATGTTTCCTGTTTCAAATATGAAGCATGAAGCTTATTGTTCAAACCACACTTCAGAAAATATATTGAAAGAAAGGGAGGAAGGGAGGGAGGGAGGGAAGAAGGAAAAGGGGAAGAGAAAGAGAAAGGGAATGGGAAGGGAAAGGATGGCATTCCACGCAACTGCAATTTCTCATTTAAATACATAGAAATCTAAATTGTACTGATGCAAATTTGTTTTTGTAAAACAGATATTAAATATTCTAACATAAGAACCAAGCTTTGGTCTCTCTCTGTGTGTGTGTGTTGTGATGGATAATGCTTTATCAAGGTCAGTGGACTGCAGGTTATCTGCTTCTGTGAGATTACTTCCTGGGACTCACCTGGATAGAACTATCTTGCAAGGGTAACAAAATGACAGCAGGAGACAGGCCACGCTGAGGAAGGAGGTACAGTGAAAGGGTCCTTTGCTCAGGTATTCAACAAATGGAGGCACTCCTTTGGAAACTTGTAGAGCCCTTTGTTCTTCCATTCTGCGTCATCTGGGATGGCTCTTTATCAGATACATGCATGCAATCGTGTGATCATGCATAAAATGGGGAAAGCATCTGTTTGAACAGAGAAAAAACATATTCTCCCTGCACTGAAAAACAGCTTCCTACAGACATCTCTTCTGCCAAGGTGGGAACAAAATGTATATTTAGAAAGGCCTTCATCTGATCGAACTCATTTTTTTTTTTTTTTTAGATTCTTATGGAAACAATGGAGCTTGACTGATAACACATTGGCTGCAATGGGGGTGGAGTTCCTTTGTTCCAAACAATAAAACATACATTGATGGAGAATACTTTTTGTAAGGATAACCAGCTGCTTTTAAGAGAATTTTAGATTGAAATGTTTTGCCATTCCCAAGTCATAGAACCATTTGCTATTGCATTCCAGTCGTATCTTTTCAACAGTTTCACAAAACACACACACACACACATTGCATTTTTTCAGGGAGAAAAACTATGTCTTTTATTTTTTTGAGTCAGCACTGATTTGGTGGCACCTAATCAATAGTATTGCATTACAATGCAGCATAATCTGAAAAATCCGAAAGATAAAAACAAGTCAATAGAATGAAATCCATCTAGATAAAGATAAAAAGAAAGAAATGAATCTCTTCCAGAAGAAACTGATATTTTACTTTTAATTTCCCTATAAGGATTGCAGATTGGTCAGTTTTAGATTTTCTCCCATCTTCCTGCTTGCCACAATATGAAGCTTGTTTGATCCAATCTGAGATTTTTTTAAAAAGGATGTTTGCTTTACCTTTTCTGTGTTTTTTAATGTATTTTTAAAATATATTTTTGGACCGTATATTTTTCTTACTGACATCTTCTGCAAGATGTCAGTCATACAATGAATATACAATGTTTGTTTCTCGTAAACAGATATGACTTTGTGCATGTCTTTCACTCCTAATAATTTATCAGGAGTAATAAATACTTTAAAAGAGGGAGAGCTGTCAATTTTTGTCATATTTATTAGTATTCTTCCCCAATTTTTTTTTAATAGCTCACTGGAACTTTCCTTCTCTCTAATCTTCACTAACAGCATCATGCTTCCCAAAGCTATTCTATAGACGATGTATCTGAACCATTGCTTATTGGACTTTTCTGTCTAAGGAAGGCTGATTCAATGAATTTTTCAAAAAATTCTATTCTGCTATAATCTTCTCCAAAATACACCACTGATCGTGTGAAGGATTGGTCACTTCCTCAAATTCTAAACCTTTTAGAATTATCTAGCAATCCTTTAGTATGGAATGTTCTCTGAGCTTGGTTATTTGCTTGAAGCTAATTAGGTTACATCATCAGTACTAGTGAGTGTGGGGTTTATTCTTGTTTAAATACAGTAGCTGGCCTGCCAGTTTGGTGGGGATGATGAGTTAATAAGGCTATGGTTTTCTCCATAGCAGTTCCTTGATTGGGCCATTATTTTCTTCTTTTCACTGATGTGTTCTGGTCTTTTTGTTTCCTTCTTAGCTTTTGTATGTTCTCTTTTGAATATAGCATACATATGACTTATCTCTCTGTGTCAATTGATGGTTGATTTGTCTGAATGCCAAGCTTCTGGTGCTGCCTAGCATTTTGGACTTAATCTGCTCTAGGATAAAATCTGAAATTAGGAAACTCAACCCGGTCTTTCCATATGTTATGAGATTAAGGATTTTCACTGTGTCTTCTGATGACTTGTTGGTGTTCATGGACGAGCTTTGTTAGTCTTCTGCCTGTCTATCCTGTCCTACATAGAGGTTGTTATGATCCTTACATTATATACATTGTATTGTTTATATCACAAGCTACTATTTATAAATTGGCAGCAGTTCTAACACCAACTAGTACTGATGATGTTACCCAGTCAGGTAATGATGTCTGCAAGCAAACATCCAATTTAGGGAGCACCCAGGACTCCACAATTTACCAATGAACTACATACATTCTCTTCTATTGGAATCTTTTACTACCACTTTATTTTCTCTTGCCAGCAAGAGATGACAGAAACAAATGTTTCAACCACAGCATCTTCAGGGCCACACATGGTTTCCCATCAGCTTCATAAAAATAAGTCTCTCATGACTGAACAAATAAACATTTTGGTGCCAAATAGTGGTGGGTGTTTTTGCCTTTAATAATATATATCTCTGTTCCATTCCCAAAAGAGTGGTCACTCACTTTGATTAATTCAGAAGCTGTAATCTCACTGTATCTTTTTCACAACATGGTTCCCAGAGGAAAGATATACAGGGCAGTCACCTGAAAGGAGTGGAGATATGCTTAGTGTTCAGGAATAAATATCTAGCAATCAGCAGAAAGCTTAGGAAATTGTTGGTGTAATGGTGGCAAAATCTTCTTTCTCTGTAAATTCCTTAGAATAGGTACCACATTCCAAATCAGTTACAGGCTGAATTTGAATCATCCCCTCTCCTCAGCCCAACCTACATCACTGGTTTGTTGTAAGTAAATACAAAAGGAGAAATAATTCTATATGCCACCATGAAGTCTGAAATAAAATTTGTAACATATCGTATTTACCGGACTATACGCTGCTACTTTTTTCTCATGCTTTGAACCCTGCGGATTGTACAACAATGCAGCTTATCTATAGATTTTTCTTCGCTAACTGCCATCAGGGGGCACAAAAACATGACAGACGTCAATGCAAAAAAGAAGATGCTACCAGTAGTTTGTGTTGGTACTCGACGCAAGCAGCACAACACGCACGAATGCAAAATATTTTTCACACCCTCATCATGGAAAGTACATGAAGAAAAGCATATGATGCAGCTTTTAAGTTGAAAGCAATCAATATGACTATCCAGGAAGGAAATAGAGCTGCTGCACGTAAGCTTGGCATTAATGAATCAATGGTGAGATGTTGGAGACGGCAGCATGAAGAACTGATTCAATGCCAAAGAACAACAAAGGCTTTCAGAGGTCATAAAAGCAGATGGCCTAAACTTGAAAATGTTCTTGAGGACTGGGTGAACACACAGAGAGCAGACCGCCGAGGTGTATCCACCGTGCAGATCCGACTGAAAGCTAAAACAATTGCTAGCAAAATGGGTACTGAAGACTTTAAAGGTGGACCGTCATGGTATTTTAGATTTATGAGATGAAAACATCTGTCCATCAGGGCATGGATGACTGTCTGTCAGCAACTCTCGACTACAAGGAAAAAGTTGCAAACTTCCAGAAATTTATTGAAACAAAACTAGCTGAGAATTCCATCAGACCAGACGACATAATAAATATGGATGAAGTACCTTTAACGTTTGACCTGCCTATAACTAGAACTGTTAACAAGACAGGAGCGTCATCCATTATGGTGAAAACAACTGACCATGAGAGAATGCATTTCACGTGTGTTTTGAGCTGCACCGCATCTGGACAGAAGCTTCCACTGATGGTGATTTTTAAGTGGATGACTATACCAAAAGAAAAACTCCCGAAAGGCATAGTTGTTAAAGTTAACAAAAAAGGATGGATGATAGAAAGCCTTATGACTGAATGGCTGACGGAGTGCTACAGTAAGCACCTGGGAGGATTTTTTCACTGGAAAAAATCATTGCTTCTTTTGGACAGTGTGAGGACATATAACAGATTCTGTGAAAGCAGCCATCAAGAGAACAAATTCAATTCCAGTTGTGATTCCTGGAGGTACAACTAAGTTTTTGGAGCCTCTCAACATCAGTGTGAATCATGCATTTAAAGCGGCACTCTGAGGTGAGTGGGAGGCTTGGATGACCAGTGGCAAGAAATCATTCACAAAAATTGGCTGCATGCGAAGAGCATTCTCCTCTTTCTGTGTAAATATCTCATTTCACAATGTATATATCTGCGGCTTATAGTCTGGTGCAGCTAATATATGTAAAAATATTTTTTTCTTTGAAAATGTAGTGGGTGTGGCATATATTCCGATGTACTCTATAGTCTGGTAAATATGGTACACATTATATAACAATTTAAATAGAATAGAATAGAATGTTGGTACACCTGAGCTAAGTCCAATTTCGCAAATATTTTTCCGCCACCCAGGGAGTGAAGAAGGTGTTGGACCACTGGTACTGGGTAAGTGCTCTGTTGAAGAGCATGATTTAGGGTGGCCCGGTAATCCCCACAAATTCTTAACGAGCCATCTGGCTTCATGGGCGTTACTATTGGAGTTTCCCAACGGGCATGGTCAATCGGTTCCAACACACCCTGGGCTATTAGTTTATCTAGCTGCTCGTCGATCTTTGGCTTGATGGCAAAAGGCACCCGATGAGGCTTAAGCCGAATGGGAGTTACATCGGGGCTGAGATTAAACGATATAGGGGTCCCCTTGTACTTGCCTAATGTTCCTGTGAACACGTCCTGGAATTCCTGGAGGAGGGCCTCTTCCCAGTCGTCGCTTCTGGTTTAGTGTATGCCGGATAGTTCAATCCCGAGTGGAGTGAACCACCGTAACCCTAACAAACTGGGCCGGTCACGATCGACGACAATCAGGGGAAGCGTCGCCGTGCAGTCCTTAAAGGATACTTGGATGTGGCTGGAACAAACAACTGGAATTCTGTTTCCCTGGTAGTCTTTTAGGATGATTCTTTGAGTGCTGAGGTCCTGGCGACAGATGGCAGGGATCAGCTGTTTGAGGGTTTTCCAGGAGACCATCGATAGGGATGACCCCAAATCGACTTCCCTCACGCACGGTCAATTCTCAATAGTAACCCTTACGCAGATCTTTCTTGCATCTAGCAATGAAGCGTGGTCGATAATAATGGTTTGGTGCACCTCTTCTCGTCTCGTTGAAGAGGCAGGTGCTCGATTTCTGTAGTAGTAGTGGTTGTTCCATTGGTGGTTCAGGTGGTCCCGATTTCCCAACGGAGGTTGTTCTCCCTTCGGCTTGGACTGGACTCTTGCTTGTTTCTGCAGACCTTTGTGATGTCTTTTCCTGCAGGAACGGCAGAGTGCATCAAGGAATTTGCAGTCCGATCGCGGGTGGTTTGCCCCGCAACCAGCACATTGGCGCGGAAGTCTCTGGTTACTTTGCTCTAGTTCCGAGCGGAGCCGGTTGACCTCCTCTTCCTCACTGTCTGAGGATGACTCCAAGTTGTCATGATGGGTGGTAATAGCATGCTTCTCAGAGGAGAGCGGGCTATCGTTAGCAAGTTGGCCATGCGGTGCGTTCGCTTGGTGCATTCGAACAGCTGACTTCCTGGTTGCTTTTGTGGCAGTAGCGTTAGCGATGACATCTGCAAGGCTGATGTCTCCTTTCGCCATGAGTTTATTCTGCACAGTGTGGTCATCTAAACCCAGAACTATGTGGTCTCTCAGGGCTTTCTCGAGGTTTGCAAAACCACAGAGGCCTCCTAGGTTCCGGAGGTCGGCTACGAAGTCCCCAATGCTCTCGTTCTTTCATTGGTCCCTCTGGTAAAACTTGTGTCTTCATATCAGTGTAGGTACTGCGGGTGCGTAATGGGCCCAGAGGATTGGTGATGGTACTGCGGGTGCGTAATGGGCCCAATCCATGGTCTTCACTTCCGCCGGTTTGGCAAGTGCTTTAGCCATTTTGAAAACAGTGGGGCCGCAGTGGGTCAGGAACACCGCTCGTTTCTTGCCAGGCACAGCATCTTTTAAATTGTTGGTCTCTAGGAACATCTGGAAACGATCTATATTCGAGTCCCAGTCTTAGTTTGCTGGGTCAAATGGAGTGGGTGATATGGCGCCGCTGGTCATTCTGCCGTTCGTTGTGTGCGCTCTTCAGCCATGTGCTCTGTCTTGTTCAATGAGTACTAGTCAGCTCTATCATCTCTGCATCCCATCCTTGTCACCAGTGTTAAGTCCTGATCATGGGCGCAAGGAACGGAGACGAGACATCGAACGGTGACTTCAACTCTTTATTGTGAATTAAGAACAGAGCAAATACTTGGGCAGCAGCAGCTCTTTTATTGAGCTGGCTGCTGTCAAAACAACCAATGATTTGAGTTTACTGCTCTAAGAAGTGTCCAATCAGAGAGGCCCGTTAACAGCCAATCGGACTGGCCAGAAACGACCAATCACGACTTGCTATCCGTGGGCCAATGAGAAGTGCAGGATTACGAGCCTGCTGCAAAGTAAAGCTATTTAGGGTTGCTACTGATGCATTGGCTTAGTCCATAACAATGTTAGTTATCCTTAGGCATAGACAATGCTGTGGGAATTATGTGTTTAGCAGAGTGATGGCATCAGGGAAAATACTGTCTAGATAGATAGATAGATAGATAGATAGATAGATAGATAGATAGATAGATAGATAGATAATTTCACCCAGAAAAAACCAAGTTAGTCATTTTTTTTTTTTTTGGTAAAAGTTTTATTGATTTTAATAACAGACAAAAAACATATAAGACATAAAACATGACATAAAAAAAATAAAAAATAAAAAAATTATAACATTCTTCATAAATTTACAGTGTATCGGTTGGTTTACCACTCCCTTTTGTGCATCCATTTCATAGTCATCAGAATAATTATATTACACAATAACTCACATTATCAATCATCAATAAAATATCCCAATATCATTATTAAACAATCATTTTACTATAATTTTACTAATTCATACTTAAGCGAGATAACTATAATTAAGTTAAATTATTTTATGACAAATCATGAAATCATACCAAATCTATCTTAATAAAATATTCTTAAGAATTATCAAAACCAAGAAAAATTATATATTCATTATTTCCTAAATTTCTAAATATTCTATTATCATATTGTATTATCTAACCATTGATAAAAAAGATCCCAAACTTCATAAAATTGTTTATCTTCTTGTTCTCTAATTTCAAATGTCAATCTACTCATTTCAGCACATTCCAATATTTTCTTAATAATTTCTTCCTCTATTGGTATTTTCTCACTCTTCCAATGTTTAGCAAATACAATCCTAGCTGCTCTTAATACATTTACAATCAGATACTTTAAATTTTTATTATATATATCAGGTACGATTCCCAATAAAAAAATCTCTGGTTTCAAATCGATGTGTTTCTTTATCATTTTTTCCAGCCATATGCGAATTCTACTCCAATATTTCCTGGCCTCCTCACAAGTCCACCACATATGGTAATATGAGCCAGGTATCTGATGACATTTCCAGCACTTTTCAGATTTATTCTTGAACATTCTTGCTATTCTTGTCGGGAGAAAATGCCACCTGTAAAACATCTTATACAAATTTTCTTTATATGCTGTTGACATTGTCATTTTATAATTTTGTGACCACAATAAATTGACTGACTTAGATAGGATTTTGACAGGTACTGATGAAAAAGTGATTAAAAAACTATATAGTTATTTGTTGGAATTAAATTAGAGGAAGAACAAGTTAAAGAAACAATTATTGCTTGGGGGAAGAATTTTGGATATGGGATTGATTTAGAGAAATGGCAAGTTAGTCATTTTTATACAATAAGGGTTGCAAGGAAGAAACAAAATGTACAACTACATTTTTCACAGTACCATGACAAATCTATTATTATTATTATTATTGTTGTTGATGATGATGATGATGATGATGATGATGATCACACAGTCAGCTGGTTGTTTAGACTGAATTTGGCATTTTTACGTACCTATTGAGCCCTCCCCAAAGACCTGGGATAGGCAGGTGTGCTTGTTTGATAGAGTTAAACATATTGTTTGCAAGATATAAGCTACTCTGAGTAAAGCTGCATTTTGCAATTGACTGATGGTGATTTTGCCAAGGTGAATGCTAGTGCTTCAGATGTTTTGGGATTGCCCCCAAGACACCTAGTACTATTGGTACTATCTTTGCTGTCTTTTGCTACAGTGATTCCACTTCTATTTGCAGGTCTTTGCACGAAGTAATTTTCCCTACTTCTTTCTATTATTGTGCTGTTTCCAGGTACTACAGCACTTTTTTCTTTCTTATCAACAATTGTTAAATGTGTGGTGTTATGTGGTATGTGCTTGAAGTCCCAGAGCCCATTGACTTCTTTGTTTTCTAGGACTTTATTTATTTGATGGTTTTACCTGTCCTTGCTTGCAGGCAAATGGTATTTCTTGCAGATATTCCAAAGCATCATCATTTTACTTTGTAGTCAGTTTGTGAGAACATCTTGCAGCAGCTAACTAGGTGGTTCCCTGTTTCTCTACCTTCTTGTAAGATATGACATTTGCTGTCTGTTGCTGTCTGCTCATTATTATTATTTTGAAAAGTATCTTCTCCTACAAAGGCTCCTATTGCTTGTTTATGTGCATCTCAGAAAGAAATAGAAATTCATTTTGCTGTGTCTTAAAATTTTCCTTGATGCTTTATGGTGACAAGGAGGCTGTGTATCTCTGTCTTAGCACCACCACCATCTATTACACAACTTGGCAGCCTCTCTACCTGCAGTTTTTGATCCAAAAACCCTTCCAGATTGATATTGTATAGGAAAAATGAGCAGTTAATCAACTTTCTTCAGACCACTACTGAAATGTAGAAATCCAGGAAAACTGCAAACTGCCAGTGAGAGAATGACATAAGAGGCCGTTTTATACTTGAGCATCAGTACCAAGTGAATGTCATATATTCTCCTTTTACAAAAGGTGGAACAATACAATAGAGTTGAATAAAGGTAATTGAAAAATGCAACTGCTTTTCTTTGCCACAACACTGGCTTTTAATTCATACAGGGGTTCCAG